>JAMKCH010030378.1:0-17780 GCA_023653785.1 Ophioderma brevispina
AAAGACGTCCAAGATGCAATGTGAAACGCAAGGAGAGTCATTTGCGCGACCAAAAATAGTTTGGTTTGTGGTGTGAAGTTTTTGGGGTTTTCCAGGAGATGCACGAAACCGCATTTTCCGACCGGGGTACCACGGTGGTTTTGTGGCTTTCAATGCCTCTCGGCCGCGTTAGGGTTTTAAAGAAAATTCTTTTTACCACAATGGAACTTTCACCCCGAAATTTACAGGGATATATTTAGGAGTGGAATAATTGAATATAAAGTGGTCAAATGTTCTAATCTTGATAGTATAATATTGGTTTTATAGTCATTCAAATTAAATGACCTTTCAAAATACAAAAAGGAGGAAAATTAAAAATTAAAGCTTGCCTCTGGGTAGCTTTTCCATCTTGTTTGTAAATGATGAGCCAAAGGTCATTGAAAAAAGTTGACAGTTATTCTCTTAAAAGCCCAAAATGAGTTGCAGGCTAAGAAGTCTGTTTGTATGAAAGGTTCATCACAACTATGGGTACCTGTGCTACACATAGGCACACACTAGCTGGAAGTGGAGTGGAGTGTTAACTAAAAAAGGTTGATCACGAAAGTGAGGGCAGTTAATTTTCCCCTCGAGCTTGCCTTATTATTCACTTTCCCTTTTATAATCTTTCCCTTTATTAACCCTTTTCTCTGGCAATTTTGATAAGTCAAAAATCACCTCTGGGTGTTGTTTAAATCTGATCCACTGCCTCGAAATGTGTTACAGTAGTAAAAGATTCACCTTGGGTCACTGGTGTTGTTCTAGGAACAGGATTCTGGTGATTGTGTGATTGTGCATCTCCTCAATTAGGTTGGTAGGGTCAAAGTAATGCATTTGGGTGATGCCTACTCCATAATCGAAGCCAGGGCAAACCATTTATTGAGAACTTTGCACATCACAAAGACTTCATTTGTGTCAGGGAGGATGTCACAAATGTGTCCAGTCAAGATTCACACTCAGAGTCACCATTTTTTGTTTTCATAGAAGATGATATTAATGGTGATCTTCACCCAATTAGGTGGTAGGGTCAAAATAGTGGTGTGTAATTTGGGTGATGCCTCCATAATTGAAGCCAGCGGGCAAACATTATTGAGAACTTGCACTTCCAAAGGATTTCATTTGTGGTCAGGTAGGATGTCCACACATAGTTGTCCATCAAGATTCACCTCAGGTCACCATTTTGTTTCTATAGACAGATTAATGGTGGGAATTTCACCCAATTAGGTGGTTAGGGTAAACGTAGTGTATTGTGTGATGCCTCCATAATTGAAGCAGGCAACAGTTATTGAGAACTTGAATTCCAAGAACTTCATTGGTGTAAGGTGGATGTCCAACAAATGTGTCCAGTAAAGATTGCCTCACGGCACTGTGTGTTTCTAGGACAGATCATGGTGAATTCATCCAGTTAGGTGTTAGGTTTAAGGTATGCATTTGGGTGATGCCTACTCCATAATCGAAGCAAGGGCAACTTGTACTTAGAACTGGAATCCCAAAGACCTCATTTGTGTCATGCAGGATGGCAAACTTCGAGGTACACCTCTTTTGCCAGGCAGTCAATTTACTTATATACTCAGGATTTTTTTGGTGGGAGGGGGTACTCATAGGTTAAAGGTCTTCCAGGGGTGATGTGCTCAAGGGATCATTTTCAAAAACCCGACTCAAATGCATTTTACATGTTAAATTCATATTGGTCGAACATGGCCCGCCCTAGTCAACATTCAAAACCAAATCACAGGTCCGTGCCGCGCTGATTGACGTATGCGTTTAATTGGTTCGCCTTATTCTGTCCATGACTATAAAGAAGTATTGACTAATATTACCACACAGCTGTTGAAAGTCTCATTTATTATGACAAAATGAGAATAAAAGAAAAAAAATATCAACGGCAACACACTTTTGACAAAATTATGTGAGTAATTTATGCCACTAGCTATATTCTGTGTAATGATAAAATTTTATTGCGGGCAAATATGATTTTCATAAAAATTTAGTTTACACGTCTTTCTATGGGGAAAAAAAAAAAAAATAAGGCATATAGAGGGCGCTATAAATACAAATTATCATAGATAAGAAGCGAAGCGTAGATCGGAACTGCGCAATTGCAATTGCCAAACGCACGTTCGTTCCATGACGCAGAATGTGACGCGATGCTATGCTATTCTGCCCGTGTTAAACCACCTAATGATTTCAGTGTGTACCAAAGAGTACACACTGAATTATGCGTGAGATGAACGCGTCAAAGCACAAATGACGCTTCGCTCAGTCTGTGTTCAAGTCACGCGCGTACGCTACTCATGGATTGCAGCTGTTGCCACATTTGCAAGGAAATTGTTTTGGTATTTATAGATAGGTGATGATAGGCCCTCGTATGATTTGTTTGAAGATACAATTGTGTTGGAAACCCGATACTACTCTTGATATCCCTTTTCAAAATCCAAAAAGTATAAAGTTATGAAGTCTTATGGTAAAGGTTACGATTTTCCATGGAAAGTTAGGCCTAGGTCTGCGTTTGGCTATTATCCTGGCTATGGCCAAAATGTGTTAAATCAGTCGTTTTTAGGCCAAGTATCAATTTTGGTATTTTACAAGAAAATTTGTTTGTAAAACTTTGTTTGCAAAATATAATAGGGCTATTCAATGTCAACACTCGAGATGTGCACCGCAGCATGTAGGATTTTTTCTTTTTTGGAGTGATGATAGATATGATGAGAAATGAAAATCTGAAATTTTGAGTTCAGATCACCTTTCGTTTTCAGCAGGGGCATTCAAAAATTTAAGGGGTCACCATCATAAATGATGTGCGATGTGAACAGACAATTTTGAGTAGGCCATAACACTTATAATGGAACCCTCCTTAACTTTGAAAAATCACTATCTGGGGAATTATTTTTGGTTGTAGTGTAGAATTCAAAATCTGGCATCAAAAATGTGATAGCCATTTAATTTAAAGTTATTGGTGTAAAAAAATGCATATTTTTTTCTTTTTTTTTAAACATGTTTTGGGGGTCAGAACTCCATAGCGTAACAAATAGTTTCAATGTTGATTTTCTTGTTAATCTGAGTCACAATGCAGGAATTTATACCAGTACAATAACTAAGTACATTAGGTAAGTAATAAGTGAGTTACAGCCTATTGGAAAATCCTAATTTTGCATTTTGACATATATTGGCCCCCTGAAAATCAATGCTGACATACGACCACCCCTCTACTTTAGATATGTTGAAGATACCCTCAAAGAACTAATCTTGAAAGAACCAGCTTGGTGTTTGTATGTCTTCATTGTTTTCAGCACAAGACACTTTTGCTGATATTACCCCATAGAATGTCTATGGTGATATACACTGTGCAGGTACAATGACCTCTAGGTCACAATATACTTGTGTGGTAACTTTGAGTGTGGATTTTGTTGGGAAAAAAAACAAAGACACCAAGCTAGTTCTTTCAAGGGAAGTGGTTAATGATTATATCTTCAACATATCGGAAGTAGAGGGGTGGTGTTCGGCATGTCAACATTGGTTTTCCGGGGGGCCTCAAAATGTGTCAAAAAAGTACAATTGACAGGTTCAAGGGGCGTACCTCACGTACTATTTTCTAAGTGTTCATAATTGGATTTGTTTTAAAGTTCGACTATGTAACTCTGATTGACCAAAAGAGGGACCAATAAAAATTTTATTAATTTTGGAGTTATGACCCCCCAGTCTTGGCCCCAACATGAACAAAGGCGCATATGTAGGCCCTCATTAACTCTAAAAGTAAACACGCTAGAACTTCTGATGTCAGATTTGAATCTACACCAAATATTACCCATAGATAGTGATTTTCAATGTTGTGGAGGGCTCCATTACTAATCTGTGACCCTCTCAGCTCAACATTGTCTTTCACATTGGGTGGAACTTTGAGGGTGGACCCCCCTAAATTTCCAATTGCTTCTAGCGGGAAAACGAAATGGACTATGGCGCTCAAAATTTAGGGAATTTTCATATCTCATTCAATGTCTCTCCCCCCCCCCCCCCACACACTTAAAGCACAAAAAATAATCCAAGACGTGATGCGGTGCACATCTCGAATGTTGACATGGAATTGGGCGGGCCAATAAGCCGAGGAATAATGGTAAGCATCTGTCTCTCCTACATAGGGCAAACTGGGCCTACTGGATTTTAGTGTTTTTTAACGGTAGGATTATAGCCAAATACGTTGGTATACATTTTAACCCAATCATATCGTTTTCAAAAATTTGACCCTGTGTATCTCTTTCAAAGTCATAAAGATGTTTCCCCAAAGAAGGTTTTTGTGGATTGTGGATAGGTTGCTGTCCGGTGCCAAAGATATTTTGCCATTTTTCCTGATCAAAAAAACAAACAAGTACTAATACGCTATTAAGGTGGGCGTAAAAAAAAATTAAAGTATAATGTTGCCTCTTGGTCAATAATACTATTGACATATTATTATGTTTTTGTTTACTAAATCGATTTATCCTGAAGTTCAAATATATAGTGCAGTCCAGGCGCTTTATAGTGTCAGAACAATATAGCAAAGCAGCATAATGAGCTTCTGAGGCATTTTTTTACCAAAGAGGACCTAAATACAACATGTGATGCATTCAAAAATAATCAAAATGTTCCTACTGAAATTTAAAGGAGAAGTCTGTAGGAATTCTCATGGTTATGTTATCCAAACTGAAAAATTGGAGAAAGAAAGAAAACAACTGTCTTAGCTAGTCTTCAAAGATATAAAATCTCCAATCGATTTTTTTATGTCTATAAAAATAATATGAATAATATGGTTTATGGGGGTGGCTTAGAAAGTATGGACAAACTGGTTTGATTAGTTTAAATCCAAACCTGTTTAGAATGTGAACATAAGAAACTATTTAAATAATCTAAAAATGTTTTTGTCCCTACTTTCTAAACACTTCAATTACAGTGTAGTGTTGTAACGGAGTAAAAAATGATAAAATATACGATTTGTAATGATTAGTTGCTTTTGATCTTATAGGTATGTGTAAAATGAGGATGGCCCTCTGTAAGTTTATAGAATGGCCGTCACCCAAACATCCTTCTGTTAAAGTTTCGCACCGATATTTCAATCCGTTTTGATGTGAGAGCTAACAAACTGATTTTTAATTATGGTATAGATTACTCTGTAAATGTCGACACCAAAATCGGGCGATTTTAGTTACAACGTCCAAGTCAATGAAATCATAAGATTTAGCAGGGTAAGATAAAAAATAGGAGCTCTCTTCAGTACCAAAATTGGCCAATTCAGGTAAAATCTGTGGTTTCTGGGGACGAGGCTAGTAGCGACGGCCCTGTTAAAATACTTAAACATGCAAATAGGCCTATAATTTAGTGATTTGTTCTTCGATTTTTAGATTAAGAAAATCTGACTTAGCTTCATGAGGTCTTAGTAAACTTAGAGATGGGGAGAAGAGCCGCACATACCCGTACGATACTTCCCTGTGTCAGTTTCCTCCATCACCCTGGGGCTCAAACATCCCCGGGCGCCCATCCCAACAAGTAAAAAAGGTGATAACAGTAGGTTTTAAAATTAACAAATTGTTTAATATAACAAATATTAAAAATTATATGAATTATTTGGTTATATTAAACTACGATATTATTAAACCAAAAAAGCGTATTCGTGGGGACGAACCCATATTTAATCAGCTGTACATTGCACTGGCAACACGTTGATTTGTTTCCCGACCACAACCCACATTTTACGCCTTTCTTGAAAACGTGTATTAGCGTGCATTTGGCGTGGGCGTACTGCTTACTCAGTACGCACGGCGAGTTCGAACAAAAACAAAAATTATTGGCTTCGCTGCTACATCAAAGTGCGCGGAGAGTCTCCCTTCTAGCGCCTTCGGCGCTATAAGATTTCTGTGCAAATTATGACTGTGTAGGCCTATATGGCAAGATTCCCGCAATGGAAATTTCTGATTTTGCCGGAGGTAATTAAAGATATTGCTGCCCCTACTTATATCCGTTGTCAAAATTGTGTCGCCATTGACTTAAAATTGCTTAAAAATAAACGCGCAATTTGCATTCTTTTTTTAGGGTCAAACAGATGTATGTAATTCAGTTTAGTGTTTCTAGAACTATCCATCCAAAAAATAAAATAACATTTTCCTTGTGGCAGAGAAGGTGGTATGCACATGATTTCTTACAAGTTACAAGGGCAGCAAACTAGGGTACCTTACACATCACATCATTGAGCGCCTGATTACCAACAGCCACGCATGTCATGAATTGGCTACTCAAATATGGGGAAGATGTTTACAAACCAATGTTGTTAAAATAGGCTGAAATGGAAAATTGACCTCATTTGAAAAGTTGAAGTTCATTGGAACCAAATTGGTGTCATGAGTTACATGAACTCCCTCACATAATGATATCAAGGTCAAAGATCATGTGAGGCATATCAATTCACAAAAACCGCGGCGGCGGCACCCAAGGGGTCAAGGACCGATGGTTTTTAAAAATTACGTTTTTGGGGTTTTTTTAAAAGCTGGCTAATGTGGTTGTTTACATGCAAGAATGATGTATATAATGCAAAATAAAGGGGGGACGACGACAGTTTGCTCTGCAGTCTGCATTAAAAACAAGCTAACAAGCACTTTTTCAAGCAGCTTTTGTCTAAGATGCTTACAACCCGATGTACAAATACATGACATCAAGAATTGGCTTAAGCGGACTTAGATCAAATGCTTTATCTTTCCATTCCAATGCTGGACAGTCAGTCAATCAAGGGGCATTCGTGATCCACCAACTCGTCCCCCTAACTTGCCTCAAGAACAAACCAATGGAATGTTTGAGATTTTATATCATCGGAACCGCTAGCATTAGTAATCCACATGTACCAAAATCTTAGTGCAATTCGGTCGATCTGGAAGAATTCGCTATGGGATTTTCTGTCCGTAAACGGACAAAATTATACCACAGTGCCTATGGGCAGTGGGAAATAAAACCACAAGATCGGATTCAACTCAAACTTAGTGAATAATGAATAAACAGAAAGTGTTGAAATCACGAAATGAACCTTTAATTAGTAGGGCATTTACACAGGGGCAAAAGTAATCGTCGAGTTCACTTAGGTCATAATCAAATTCATTCTGTGATTAAGTGTAATAAACGGGTATCAGTCGTAATTAGGAAGCAATTCAAATAGTTGAATTTCAATGATGACTTTATCATTCATCGTTTGAGGTGAATTCGAATAAGTCGTATGTATTACGACTTATTGCGAGTGTAAACGAAAGTCTTTATCAATTTCAAGTTTACTGAGCATGACGCCTGATTCGAGACCGTACACTTCCGGTCTCTCACCAAAGCACGCACGTAATTCTTTTTTCTGAAGGCGAATTCAAAATCAGTGTTAAGTGTAAAAAAAACAACACAAATTAATTTATGCTAATCTTAGTGTCATTGAAAAACAAAGTGAATTCGATAACAATTTTTGACCAGTGTAAAACGCCATATCAGTGTCCTCTGGAATTGAATCACTATACTTCTCTGGCTGCACTAAGGGGTGATGTAATAGTTTACCGCAGCTATTGGGCATGAGTATCATGCACAAAACTTTGTGCCAATCACGATTACAGGGCGGCTTCTGCGATTCGCAGTTTAAGAGCGTGAACGATATGACGTCACTACTTATTCAGGCTGACGAAGATTTTACCAAACTTAAACTAAATAGCGGAGTTGCTCCTCTCATTTCAGCTTCCAGGATCAAAGGTGATTGGTGTAAAACTCTAGTACTAGATCACATTTTAAGGATGGAATGTGGCATTAATGGACAGTAAAACGTCATTTGGTAAGATCAATCACAAAATCCATATCTGAAATATTCATTGGCCAACAGAATGTTGTAATGAATTAGATTTACTTTTGTAAATATTAAATTATTGTTACTGTTGTATCGTATGTTGCGATTTGCCACAAAACATATGGAAGAGACATTCTATGTATAGAAATTGAGTAGTTACTTTGAGGGGACACGATAACAGTGTATCACTGTCATGCAATATTGTGCATTAAAACGTGTCAAAAAGTCGGAGGTGCTAGATGGGGTATTCTCATACATCATTGATTAGTCTCTGACTAAATTTCAAATAATACCTGTCGGTGGCTTGTGACTTAACTTCTCGTTCTAAAATAAGGGAGGTGTTATATTTACGGCTCTCTACAATGTCAATTGGGTACCAATTTTATCTGAAGGGACGGCACTAGTGAATCGCAGTAGCACATCCGTGTAACATTTGATCACCGTGCGTCAGATCCGTGTTTCGAAACACCTGCTGCTTAATATAGTTGACTTGGCTACAACTAGATATCTCATCATCATTTTAGGAATATGGTTTTGTATTACAGTAGCGCCAGAATGTGGCATTTATGTGCTAGTTGAGTGCGTTATCATTTCACAGGGTTTGTTGCCCCCAAAATGAAGAAAGGGATCACTGAACCTTGTTCGAATGAGAAGAAAAAAAAATTTATATGACGAATTCATAATGATTACCATAGGATCATGAACCCTCTATAGCTCAATACAGATCTGGTTGGAGCATGCCCTAGTTGAAGCACTTGGGATAAAAGGCCCATAACAGCATAGTATGAAGGAGATAATAATGAGCTCTAGTAATTAGCAGCATATATGTGAGTGGCATCTTTATTTCAAGGATTTCCTGCAAGAAGGCCCCCATTCTGACATAGCTGCCATTTGTCAGTTGTTATGTTCTTATTCAGTGTATATCTGCGGACAAATCTAACAGCTGGCAGCGATTGCAGAAGTGCTTTTTTGCCCTTAAACCTCAATTTTCTGTTATAATAAACAGAGTGCTGCCTTTTGTTCCCTCATTGCCTGCCCCAAGTCAGAGGAATAAGTGTACTCAAATGAGAACATTTACAAATGTCAATCACGGGAACTTAAGTACTTCATTTAAAAAATGGTAGAGATTATTCTGCCCTCCACAGCAAAAGGCATAATAAAAATTTCATGTTTTGGAGATAAATGAGAAAGTTTGATTTTGTCCAAGCCCTGGAAAAGTTAGTTTTGGTTATATTCGGTGTTAACCGATTTCAATAAGTTATAGCTTTGCCTTATTTGGCAAATAAATTTTCTGATAATGTGGACATTTAGTTCAAAATGTCAGTTAGTGCCCATTTTGCCGTAGATTATCTGTTAAGTCTGAGTTACAAAATTACCACACAAAAGGACTAATATGCACCATCCATTTTTATTGTTTGCAGTTATTAGAAATATTAATCTTATGTAATTTTACATGTCGGAAGAAATTTACATCTTTATTTGTACACCCGAATTAAGTATCAAAACAGTTTAGACTCCAAACAACAAATTAAGTGGGTGTGTCTGAATGCCCATGGTTTGAATTTATGGGCTCTATCGCTGCCAATATAGGTCTGGTCCATCTTTTCTTTTTAATAACAATGTTGACAACAGTGTACATGTGTTATTGCAATAGACTTTTGATATCATTATTCTAGCAAAACACGTTCTAAAAATTTATTTCAGAGGTGGGTGTATGGTTTTGAGTCTTCTAACATGAGAAAAAGGTGCATTAATTATGGTGTAAATCCTTGGTGTAAGACCTAGATGAACGAAAGCCAATCAAGCCAATACGGAATAAAGCTCAAACCCATTCGATATTTTATGTTTATACAGACTTCTATTTCGTGTTGAAATTGCACAACAAGAATCCTTTGGAAGGATTATATGGGAGCCATGCATGCCTTTTTTCAAAGATCGGTTCCTAACGTAATTTTTATGTTACTAATTTTCAAAGATATACTGAATAAAAGCATGGATGATATGATTGTTTAATTCATTACTTTACAACCTCATACAGGTACATTGATGGTATAATAATGACAAAATGAACAAAATGGAGGAGTCCTCCAATTGTAGTGAGCCCTTTTGCTGAGCTGTTGTACCATAAGATGTTATAACAAGAAAAAACAGTGTCTTTAGCACTGTGTAGGAAGCAGGAAGCAAATCAGTCTTATTGGTTAATTGCCTCTCCAAGCCATCCTGGGTGTTCACTCAACCACTTACAATCAGTTAGGCCCTTTGGTCATGGTTGAATTAGAAATTGGTAAGTTAATTCCCTTGACATGTTAAGGTGGTTCCCAGGTGTAAGCTCAAGAGTTAATAGATAGATCTAAAGATGCTTTTTACCAATATGTTGTCACATCTTAAAAACAAAAAAATTTTTAAAAACAAAAAAAAAACAAAAAAAACCCCCAAAAAAGAATGTACTTCATTTCACTTTGCCAGGCTTGCAGCTGTCAGATGTCAAAAATCACAAAATACAGGGTTTGCATATTTTACGTTTTGAATTTGTTCTGGTGAACCCTACTCCTATTTCATTTTTTCTGCAGATGATGAAAGCAGGTGTACTCGTTCATAATTTCCTTGCTGCGGGTAACATAGAAATACCCCTAACTCAAGATAGGGCGCATTTTTTCCCAAAAAAAAATGATTTTAACACATTTGGAAAAATGGCCATATATTGAGTTATAAGTATTTCTATGATACCCGCAGCAAGGAAATTAAGAAAGAGCACACCTGCTTTACATGAAGTCTGCAGAAAAAAATATATAGGAGGTAGGTTCACCAGAAAAATTCAAAACGGTAAAAACTATGAAAAAAACCCGGATTTGTGATTTTTGACCATCTGAGAGCTGAAAAAGGCCGTGGAAAGTCCAAATGAAGACACATTTTTTGGTTTTAAATGGTCGATGTGACAACATATTGGAAAAAATGATCTTTAGATTCTATGTAGTCCTCTTGAGCTACATGGGAACCACCTTAAGTTCTGGAAACAGGGAAGTTTGACACATTATGTTTGTTTTGTCTATGTAATATGATGTACACAATACCAGTATGCTAACTCAATTTCTGAAAAATTGTCAGGTAGGCCCTTTTGCCTTGGAGGGCAGTATTGCCTAAATGCTCTAAGTAAGTTGCTGAAATTGTAGCCACATAATAGGTATTAAGGGGCAGCACATTATTTGCAAGGTATATATTTTAAAATGAAAAAACTATATATATAGGCGTCTAGCTTTTTAGCTGTCACTATGACACTTCTTTCTGTTTAACATTGTTTCAAAAGTATTATGGTATTATTTTATCACTCTATTAGATTAGTTTTTTTCTGCCATTTTTAATTTCAAATAATTTGTTTACCTCAGCAGAGAAATATAAGGCCTAAGATACTGTTAGGCTTTCCATTGATTTTCTAATTCAAAGTGAGTTAAGAGAAACACAAAATTTAATTGGAATTCATGCAAATGATTGACGAAATAGTAAAGGGAGATGAATCCGGATTTAAGTCTAAATTTTCATCTGGATGGAAAATGGCCTTCACTGCAACCAAATGTAAAGTTTCGCGCCAATATTTCAACCCGTTTAAAGTGAGAACTAAAAAGCGTGATTTTGTAATCCCAATAGAGTACTGTGTAACATTATATGGTCGACCAAACATACTTTAGTCATAGGATTTCACAGGGTTAAATGAGCAATGCAGTGCGGGGGGGGGGGGGGCATTTCCCCCCAATTTTTTCTTTTTCATCTTATAATTTAACCAACGATAATGTGTCTTGTAGTCTTCAAGCTTCTTTGCTTGCTTTACTGACTTTCTGCTTCCATACCTAAGAGAGTTTGGTTGCCCTCAAGTGAAAAAAAAGGATGCCAATAATGTTAATGTACTTCGATGTAATCGGGTATGGTCAGAAAAAACTTGGTGAGTTTAGTCCAGCCTTCAAAGTCATTTTTTTTTGGTCAGTTGGAGGTAATCAGGGGCCATATAAGGTCAGATCAGTAAAAAAAACAAAAAAAAAAAATTTGTAGTATGGTCATGAAATAGTCCGCAATTGTATGCCAAATATTGAAGGAATTTGATGTAGATAAGGGGTTGTGAGGTCAAATTGGTTTAAAAAAATGGTGGGTAGTGATAATGTAATGGCAAACATTTTGAAGGCCATTTCAAGGTTATGTGGAGGAGGTATAGTGGGGTGGGTAGTAAAATCTTGCATAATCAGACTATAACTGGGACATATAAGTCACAATAACACAAACATATCAGATTTGATTTGAGATCTCACAGCCATAAATGTAACCCGGGTTATATTTTCTTCATGATATAATCATGTTTTGGGCATGCCACATTCATGAAACAATCATTTGATGAACAAAAGTATATGAATAGACCACTTTTTTACACTCGGTCATTTTCTTTTTTCTACGGGTATTTCCGACCTGTGTTCATATGAATTTCTTGCCACTCCATGATGTAATGTTTTTACTTGTGAAACGAGATTGTGGGATGTGCTTAACATTGCCTTAGTGTTTCATATGGGAATATGCACAAAATGTGGACCTTAGGACAATCTGACAAAATTAAAATGGGAACCAACACATATTAAGTAGACAAGCGGATTCTCCACCAAACGGCGTACCAAAATCGAGGTGCCCAAAAGGATTATAATGAGCATCGCCACTTCATTTATAGTTTGGGCACCACCATATTGGTTTACGTATCGTCGTATTTGGAAGTCCTTATGCATATTCATGAGACATGGCGAGTATTTTACGTTCGTCGTATTTAGCGAGTGAAACACAACAACTGATGCACATGCTGTCACTCGGACTCAAATATCTCTTTCCTAAGCAAAATTAAAGGGGTCATCGGAGACCTTTTGTGCATTAGGATGCAGGAATCTTTTCGAGAATTCTTTTCTTCATCGATTGGTTTTCGAATTAATTATTGCAGAAAAATCGGATGATCAGAAATGGAACACTGGGGAAATGCAACACTGATAACATAACGTGTGACGCACACATTTTTATATGCGTGTGCTTGCGTGAAACAAAAAAAGTATGATGACGCGAGAGTGCTTACGCAACAACAACCACACGGGCGCTGATGTGAGAGAAATCGGACGGGCTTGGGATCTTCCATAATAATAGTTCCTTTCTGTTATAGTTCTATTTTTGTTTTATTTATTTATGAGTACAATTTAGAGGACCGATACCTCAGAGGTATACCCACAGGGTTAACACTTACTAGGGATCCCTCGAAACTGACCAGAACGGCTTGGGACAATCAGGGTAACCACCCTACTCTTCTCGAAAATGACTGTGACTATACATGTACAGGTATGACTCCTCTGACAGGGGAAACGACGGCTTAACGTTCCCCTCCAAGGACGGGATATTGGGTTCATTTGACAAAGTCCAAATGAACCACGGGAGAGCGGAATCTAGTGTTAATCATAGTGAGTATACAAATTAAATCCAGAGTAGGACCTGATTAAATCTGATAGTGGCCCCTACGGGTTTGAACCGGGGGCCTCCTGCACCAAAAGGCGAATTATCCTTAAACAGTGGTCCACGCTCTGTGTGGGACACAGGTCAATTGTATTTAAAGGGACCATGTTGTGATCTACAGCCGCGTCCCCCGACTTACCTCAAAAATTAAAAAAAAGATTTTATATCACCTGAAACTGTAACATTAGCAATTCCATGCATACATAATCTTACGTACAAATGCGATCGTATCTGATAAGAAATCACAGGTTTGAATTCGTCCTAAACACGGACAGAAATGACAGCATAGTGGCCTATGGGACGTGGGAAAACAGCATTTGTGCATAACACAAACCCGCAGGTCGGACCAACTAAAAACTTGTGAATAAGCTTTGTCAAGGATATCTGTGAACATGAATGAAACAGAAGGTGCTGAAATCACGAAATGCCCTTTAACTGTCTGTAATCCCAGTCAACATTGAACTATAAAGTCAATGGAACTGTGCACTGTAAATTGTGACTGTTGGAATAGTTGTACATAGCAAAACAGTCTCAGCAGTCATTTGCACATTTCTTCTCTCACACTTCAAAATATTGTGACAACCTGCAATAATACACTGCAAGACTCTACATAGAGCACGTTTCTTGAAATACAATTGGTAATCAGTTTTTAATTTCAGGGACATTTTATGCCATCCTGGATGAAACGTGTTTTGCAATTGAGAGGAATTTGGTGTATTGATTATGAGAGTCCACTTTTTGGTCATGTTTGAGCGTTGCAAGAATTCAGTTATTGTTCGGAAATTAAATTTAATGTTTAATTGGTCGAAAAAAATAGGCAAAAAATTACACGGGAATTTTCAAGGTGAAAAGTTTCCCCACATTCTTCGAAGACGACAGGACCATAGTGGCCAGATGCATGCATCTTTTATTTTTGTAAATCTGTCAGCAATGGTTAAAAATAAAACACATAGTTTTTGTTTTGCAATGATAGCAGTGCTATTCTGTCATAAAAGCTATATCTAAGGGGTTCCTGCAAATCTGTTTATCGACAATTTATTTGTGCATATTAAAATAACATTATAAACTGACAGAATTGCAAAATAGTAATGAAAACCCAAAGTTTGAATTCGGTTTTGTCCCCTCTAACGGAGGTGGCCGGACCTCGCATTCCACAGCAATACTGCTGTGTGAGGATGTATTGGCGCAAAAGATAATTGACCGGATGCCCTACCTGACGTCAGTATGTTGCTGAATGCCCCATCCCTTCTCCTGAGCCCGACGCCCTTGTAGGTAGATCTTCTTTTAGTTCTACCAGGGTAATCAGCTACCCCCTCATCGGATTCCATTAGAAACACGATGGGGTGCCCAGGGGACAGACAGTACTGGATACAAGGATACCAGTAGCAGGCCCTCAAGAAACCGACCCGTTTGTACAATCAATTTCAAAATGAGTGAACAGCCTAGTCTACTTGGATTGCCATTAATTTAGATTCTAAACCTAGAAACAGGTTGGTTTGCCAAAAACAAGATTTTTTCCAAAAATTTTTTTTCATATTTTATCTTCCTTCAGAAAGCGCGGCATACCACAAGTGCTTCTATAATAAAGATTTGTCAAAAAGATCAGCATATTAAGTAATAGAACAAAAGCCAACAGGTTTGCCAAAGCATGGAGCATTATGCAGTATTGCTTAGGCGGGGGTAACGTCATGACTCTTGTATTATTTTGGGGTCTGTTTGTATGGAAATGCAACATGGATCCACCACAACAAGGCCATGTGGATAATTTTGTGTCAAATCGTATAGCCTAGAAATGATGTTAAAAATATATTACAGATCTGAAATGTATACATGTTCTCTACACTTACTGAGAGAATTGATATTCGTACACAGAATTACATAAAAATAAGCAGTTTGGTGCAGTTTTAGACTGCACCATACCATGCCCCTAAGTACTTATTGTCACATGTCAAATACTGTAATGTAAAAGTTATAATTTTCACAAGATATTTACAATGCTTTGACAATTTGAGTGTGTTTTTTTTTTAAATTCACTATTTGCTCATTTTTGTTTTTACTAGTTCAGAGGTTTGCCAAAAGCTTGAAAAATAAACGTAGCAAGCACAAACTGTACTGCGCTTTCACATTGTAAACTAAATACAACTGGTCCAAGTTTATATTATATTTAAAAAAGAAGAGAAATCATTCAGGAATATGTTTATCTTAGTAATTGGTCTACTAAATTTATTCCTATAAGAGAAATAAAAAGGTGACGTAGTATCATTTATGGCAAATAATGTGTTTTTTCCGAAATTGAAACACTTTAAAAATAAAATGGTCGAGGTAGAATGAGTCTCAACATTAATTTTTTCATGGCTGAAGATGCATTATGTTTAATGGGGACAGTGTGTCATTTGTTGGCTTTTTTGGCTACAATTGGGGGAATTTTTAGTCTTAAAATGGAGATAATGGTCCCAGGAATCCCAAATCAAATTTTTTTACCAATTATTTTATATCCCTTCCGTTTGGCGGCCATCTTGGAATTTCAAATGGCTGCCAGTTTCAACATATTTTGCCCTATAATCTGGCCTTCTGAGCAACATAGAAGGTTCAAATTGGTGGCAATACCCATGTGTTGAATGTCAGGAACACAATACAGCAGTCGAAGTCGCAGATTGTTTCCTTCAGGCGGACATCTTGAATTTCAAATGGCCGCCATTTTCAACTATTTTGCTCTATCTGGACTGCTGAGCAACATAGAAGAGCTCATTGGCGGCAATACCCATTTTTTGGGAGGTCAAAAACACAAATATTAACATACGAAAAGGCACAGATTGTTTTCCTTCACGTGGCCATCTTGAATTTCAAATGGCCGCCATTTTATAATATATACTACATTCTCCCATATCTGGATTTCTTTAACAACATAAAAGGCTCCATTTGGTGGCATACCCCAATGGGGGGGTTTGTGATACCAAGGAACACGTATATTACATTCAGATAGTCTAGTATTGTTTCCTTCCGGTGCTAGCTTGAATTTCAAAATGTTGCCCCATTTTTATACCAATACTTTCCGCCGCCCATATCTGGCACTTCTGATCAACATAAAAAACTCCATTTGTGGCAATGCCTTGTTTGTGATGTTATTGATATATGATGGGTTGGGCAAAGGTCAACCGTGAAATACAAAGGCTAAGGGACCATCCCCAAACGAAAAAGGTGGATGTAAGACCTGGGCGAATCCCAGCACCTATTTAGCCAATTGACAAGCTGAATTGTTTTTAATATAGCACAGGGTTAAATCCTCGGATTTGAAGTCTGTGCTTCCTTGTCAACATTGGTCTCTACCAATTCAGATGATGGGTTGGTCCTAAAACCTATGATATTTACAAAGATTCAATTGACAATGTATGCTTTCCAATCATCAAGCAGATTACACCTCTTCCAGACACTATCAACAACGTCAATAAAGAAGAACTGGTATGTGAAGCACAACTGTTGATATTGTATGTCAATCTGCAGCAACGAACACCGCATGGGCACAGCGCGCCTCTACTACAGGTAATACCATGGCTATGCACTTATTAAATCCTCCGCCTGGAAGAATAAGAAAAATCCACTACAGAGGTGGTGGGGTTTAAAGCTCTCAAGTCAATGTGCCAGCCTTGTCAATGTAAATTAGCGCATCCTGGAAGCTTAAACACAACTGATGGGAAAGCCGGAAACAACAGTCATTTGGCTGTTATCATCCAAATGAAACTGTCTCTCACTTTACCATGGAACTGTCCACATTCCCACCGGTGCAGTTCCAGCCCATAATCTTCTGTCTATCCCTGGAGATTGTGGTGCTTGACTTGTGCCTGGGGTACGAGCTGTTCATGTGCAGAAGCGGGTCAGCATGGTGGGGTGTGCGTGAGGGAATTGGTGAACGGTTAGTCTTGTTGCCACTGGCTACAAAATCCAAAATCAAGCAAGTAGACTGTGTACACAGGCCTCCCGTCGCCCAAATGGACTTGTCCAGCTGGCCTATGGTTTGGTTCATGGATTAACAGCAATTAATAACTCAGCGCGTACAACACTGTTTTAAGCTGTTTAAGTCGAAGCCTAGAATTGTCTCCTTGGCAGAGCAGGATAAGTTTTTGGCGTCAGAGTAAAAACCGCCCTCCCAGAGATCCCATGAAAACAATTCACTGGAGAATTTACTGTGGAGAACAAAGCTCTGCGCGCAGTATACTGCAGCAGGACATAACACGGTCAACAACACTCCCTTGTTGATGCTTGCTTGATATTAAGAACCCCTAGCACAGTATATAAGCCGTCCTCAGTCAACAAAGGAATTGCACTGGAGATGCTAACCTAGAAGAAAGAAGAAGAAGTCTTGCCATTTGCCTCAAATGACAAATCCAGAAAAAAATCTGAAGTCCGCAGCCAGAGCAAC
>JAMKCH010030379.1:0-28365 GCA_023653785.1 Ophioderma brevispina
AGCACATAAAGGTTAATTATTAAGGTAATACTAATTGTTACTACATGTTATAGGTGAACATTATATCAGCAAAAAAATTTGCTTTGGTTCTCGGTTTCTTATTATTATTTTAAAAATATTCTCAAATGGCCTTCCGTTAGGCCCAAGGGGGGGGGGTCCATGGGACCCCATAATTATATAATTAACGGCTTGGCCGAATTAATTATTTTGGTATGGATATGAAAAGAAGCGCATTTAAAAGTCAGACAATTACAAAAAAAAAAAAAAAAATTTCGGCGCAAACATCCAACGCCTAAAGCGGCCAGCACGAAAACAAATTTGTTGGGGGTCCTAGGAACCCCCCTCCCACCCCCGGCACTTAAGTTTAATATAAAAACGAAGTTTCCCAAACCTTGAAGAATCTATCCTAAAAACAGTCAAAATATAATTGTACTTGTTGTTGCATTAATCCCAGCTTAATAACTGGCCCTGTGTTATACTCAGTGGGGCATTTATTACCATTTATCGACCAGAGTGTGTAAAGCACCTACATTGTATCCCAATTGAAATTTGCGCTTAAAATACCAAATCAATAGAATCTTGTCCAAAGGGAAATCTGAGGGCCTTTATGTAAATGGAGTGTGCAGATATTGATTGCCTGAACCAAAATGAAAAAATTCAAAATTCTGTGAAAGCTCTTTAAATGTACTTTTGAAGTATTCAATTTTAAGAGTACCTGCACAGTTGCAAGAACAAATCAGGATATTTAGGGAACAACACATTTTGACTCAACTTGTATATTTTATGATGTAAGTCAAACTGAGATTGACCAAAAATCTTGAAATATTTCTTAAAAAAATATATCTCCACCAAAAGTAAGTTTTGTACATCACATTAAAAAAAAGACTTAGGCTTCCGTAACTTTTGTTTCATCTCATTTGCTTGTTTTAATCGAGATATAACTCCAGTGACTGCGAACACAAAACTCAAGGTTGTCCCACTTTCTGGTTTGAGTGGAAGACGGTTGAATGAAATAATTAGTTAAAAATAAGTAGTCACATTTCACAGGTTTAACCAATCACATCTATTTGAACATTATTCGTCCCGCACCTTACAAAGGGCTCATTATGCAGTACTCAATCACCACGTATGAAAGAAAACGCCAACAGGCAAAAGTACGACGCTATGGTCTTTGACTCCGCACAGCCGGGTTAAAGAACGAAAATGGATTGCAGATTACTTATATAAAGGCCTTGCGAATTGACAAATTCAGAAAAGTGCATTAAAAATTTTGTAGAAATTGTTTTATGATAGTACGGTTAGACAAACTTTGAAAATACTGAAGAAATATTGTATTGTGGTCAGGAAGTTAAAATTGGGACTCGGTATACGTTTTTGTTCGTTTTTCAAATTATACTATATATATTTTCAAATTCTTAAGATTCTGTGTCCTTTAGGATGCAACGAAGTCTTACTTATTGCAATCGTTGAGTGGTTGTCTAAATTTTTAACATTTCACTTTGTAAAATGCATGGGTGCCTGCAACGGTCAGTTCATTAATGTGGTGAGTATTAATTGAAAATGGCAAAAGTTTTTTAGGGGGCAAGGGGGGGCAAGATTCCCCGCCTGGAGGAAGGTTGCCCCCCCCCCCGTACGCCACTTGAGATTGTAACACTTGTATTTGACAGATAGACATCTTTGGAAAAGGGTGTTACCCCTTCATAAAGAAACTTTAAGTACATCTTCAGTATTCTGGAGTGTATAGCATCGACATACCGTTTTGGAGTAGAGAGTTTTTAGTCTTGAAGTTATCATGAACGCAAAGTCCTACCGACACCTTGATACTTGCTTCAAAATTCAAATTTTTTATTGACTTCAATTAGTTAAAGAGCGTGGTTATTTTTTAAAAACCATTTCTTGCTTTTGGAGTTTTTATTTTGTTCCAGTGTAATCTGGCATGATACCAATTTTGGTAAATAAATTCAAAGCTATATTTTCATTGCCGTGCAATAAGATGTTGTATTGTTTTTTTATTATGAAAAAAGATCTTTATCATTGAACTAATTATGTTTAATGAAGTTACCCGGAATATATCGATGTTATGTTCAGAAAAAGGCCGTATTTTTCCATTGTCGTCCGGAAATTTGAAAAGCCATACATCCTTTCATCCTATATATACACAAAAAAACCGCCATTTAATGCTGACCGTCAATCAATATGCCTTTGCAATATGCATGATTGCTTCTAACCATCAAAACCGTAAGTTTGTTTTTTTTCCCACGTTACTTGATGGGGCGTAGTGTAAGTGCCATGCTCTCATATCAATTAGAGAACCCATAGACATAAATCGAAACAAGCAATTTTATCGTTGTTTGTTTCTTTTTTCAAGTTGTCAAGCTTGTTGGCAAAGGGAAATTGCACCGAGTGCATAGGCTTTAGTCGGCAGGTCACCAATAATTGTTCACAATCACAGTGTAAATGGTTGGACAGGGTCATTTGGGCTAAAACCATTTCTACCGGTGCAATGGCCATTGCAAGCTCCTCAGTGTATACGAAGCGATCAGTTTCATGATGGCAGGTCTGCCAATGATATTGGCAGGCCTGTGGATGCTTAGTGCATGCTAATTAGGCCATCCACTTTGGTAAGGGCTTCCTCCATCTACACGATGCAAATTGGCCTGCAACAGTGTTACACAGTGTGAACACGGTGGTTATGTGATTCTAGTAGGCATACACATGTAATGTGCATGCTAACCTTATATGATATTTGCCTAATGAGGATCATTTTGAGTAATTGGAGATCTGCGTGGTGATTCAGATACCTACCAAGACCCAGGGGGCCACTTGGATTCAAAGGTGGAGATAGATTGCGTTGAACATGGATTTCAAAATGCACCTAAACACGTATTTTCACCCGACTAGAAAACAAGCTAAAAAAACATCTAAACAAGTTATTTTTATCTGTTTAAGATTACCCTCAACAAAGTAACCCAGTGCAATTGAATCGTAAATATAGCCTTTATTATCTTGCTAAGTGCCGCTTACAATATATTGGATGATTTTGATCCTGCTTAATGAGACTCTTATAACATGAAAAAATTCCGGGGTTAAAGAAAAAACATACCCTTTTTTCCATATTTGTGTTTTGACACCAAACGATGTACGCCGCGTACATCGCCTGTTGCAAAAAAAGACACCCGTTTTTACGCGTTTTCTGTTACGCATCATATCCACCATTGGATAAAAGTGGCCCCCGGGACCAAGACACGGTCTGGAACAAAAGCCAAGTACTATGCAGTAGCTCGAGGTCGACAACTGGGTTTCACAACATGGGCTGAAGCTCATAAAAGTACCCAACGCTATCCCAAAGCATGCACAATATTTGAAACACTAGAAGAAGCACAGAATTTTCTTCCACACCTACGGACTTAGTGACACTACTATACCTATTGACTATGTAACGATAAGGAACGATCATTGGACTGTGAACCTTGAATGATTATCGTAACTGATATTCTCAATGATATTGTACTTCTGTAAGGAATTGAGGCTTCTGACGGATTGCTCTGCAGTGGCAACTGATGATAATGACAGCACTCTCTTGACAGAACTAAGATTCGTGTTGTCAAAATGTGATGAAGCGGACATCTTTTTATGCTAAAAGGAAAACTGTGCGTAAAGGGCTTCATTTTGAATGCACCGAGTTGCCGGTATATCATTTGTCCCCATCTCCGTTCTACTGATAGAGAATTCATTTGCTACAAATGAGTGAAATTGACCCCGACGTTGTCACTCATTTCCAAGGTGCGACCTATGTACTACATCGCAGGTAATTCAACACGACCATTGCCTCCCATTGTAATTTCTGCTCAAACAAGACCATGTGCAGAACTACTACGTGAACTTGAGCATTCCCTCGGAAGATAAACTTTGCAACACCACGAAGGACTACTTTGATATAGTGTAAGCTCATTCAAAAGATCTAACTAATGCTGAAGAGGAGAACGCAAAATTGACACAGAAAACACCAGATTATATTTTCGGAACTTGGCCAAAAGTGCTAAATATGTTACTTATGATAAATTGCATGATGCTGTTCACGATTTGGAACAATCAATTAAATCCAAGCACCGCTATACCAGAGTGATAAGGCTAATCTTCAGCAGTCTATTGGTAAATGGGGGCCAGACATCACAACGTCACCTTGACGCTCTGCGTTTAGAAAAAGACAAACATGTCCTGCCCTTTGCAGTTACAGATAACTGAAATCCACTTCTCAAGCAAATGGATCGTGGATGAGCCAAATGTACACAGGTTTGCTGCCGCTATCGACACGGCTAACTTCACTCCAGTCAGGCGGAGGAAGGAGCTAGCAATTGCACTGCCCATGCTCCTGCAGTGGTTACACCTCCCTTGGTGACAGCTTGTACATCTTCTCTTGAATCAACTTCCTCCAGATAACCTGCCCGGGGCTCCTCCAACTTCTACAGATCCTGCTTCAGTTAATCATCTTTCTAAACCAACTTCATCAGTGTCTGATAATTCCTAAACATAACCATCCAATTCTATCATCGCCTGTATCCGTCAGCACTCCTCATAAACCTCCTGATCAAGCTTCTCGATGCCCACCACATCCTAGTCAACCTTCTGGAGGGCCTCCTCGTCCTTCCACCGCACCTCGTTTTCCTTCAAGCTTCTGGAACTCCACCTCGCCCTTCCGTTGTTTGTGCTTGCAAACTCGCATCTGTCCACCATGAATGCACAACGCTTGGTACCTGGTGCCAATGTTCATATCTATCGCAGCCTACACATTGCAACATGTTATCACCAGTTGGCTTCTCTTTCCTTTTCCCCAGACTGCAGTCGTCGGGGTGAAACATCATTTGCGGGAGGGTGACTTTTGTGAAAATTAACAAATTAGATACTGTTGTTTCATTAAGAAGTTTTTTTGGTTATCATCAATACTTTTATATGCTCTTTATACATTAGTCCACAGGGAGTCTACAGGGTTTATCATTTAGTCACCAACGGAACGATATTTTGCTTTAATTGAAAGGTGATATTGGTTAAATTCTCTTCTATGGGTAATTTTTTGTGCTCGGTGACTTTAATGCTAGGACAAGTGTTGAGTTTTGGATTGCGTGTCTACTGACTCTGCTAAAGCTTCTTGAAATTAAGGAAGTGCAAATACCAAGAACTAGTGGCTGACTGTGAAAAGCCAAGGATGGCATAATACTAGCTTTTCCAGTAGAAGTAGGAAGCAGAGTTTCTGCAATACATCAGTCAACAATATGCCTGGCATCCTGTAGCATTTTCTAAAGGAAAAAGAAAGGCTATAACCGAGACTCAGCCAAAATTTGCACTCAGAGCGAGCTATGTCATCTGGCTCAAAAGCTCAAAGGCAAGTAATTTGTGTAAATTGTTTTGTTTAATTTTACATACCAACGGTCCTGTTTATTGTAAAAATAATATCATCCCAAAAGAGCAAATTGGTTTTGTAAGAAGCTCGGTACCAGTATCATGTGGATTTTTATGTAATTGACAAGTATATTCTAAGCTTCATAAGTTATATGCCTGTTTTGTTGATTTTGCTTCAGCATTTTGATCCATTTGGCGAAATGCATTGATTTTAAACTGGCGGAATTGGTGTGTGGTATCTTCTCAAATTTATCCAAGACATGTATTCACATGTTTCTTTTTCTGTCAATGTGCAATAATTACAATTCATTTTAAAAATACATCAACGTTACCTTCCATTTTTTAATGACAGCAGTGGTCCTGTTTTGTTGAATAACGCACTATTTTTTTTATGACAGATTTGGTGTTATGTCAAAAAGTGCATCTGGATTGCAAAATGCTACAAATGTATATAGTCTGATTTTTTGTTCCTGTCGTAACGCCTCTGTCGATGGTTAGGAATGTCATTTGGAGGGGATGTGCTGAGATCAAAACTAAAAGCCTTAAATGCTCAACTTTGTTGAACTGAATAGATGCTTTAACCCATGTTACATGAACCTTTTTGTACGAATATGTACAGGCTTCATACTAGAATCAATTGAATAGATTGACGTACGTCTGGGACACTCTATCGTTCCTTGAGTGGAGTCAATAGACCACGGATAAAGTGTCATGATATTGAGGCCCGGGGAACCTCTTAACTTAACGTTGAGCGGATTAGGCACGGAAATATTGTAGTTGTTATGAGTTACCACAACTCTTAGTATACAGCATTATTTCTGTAACAAGGACGAATAAAATGTAAACGTATCAAGATGGGTTTTCTAATATTCCTTATAGAGACGTAAAAGAACTGTGGCTTGTAAGGATACTTATTCCTATCATTTTCTAATATGTTGAAACGCTTCAGAGTTTTTCAAGTTTGGTTGTTGGGATATTATTCAGTGGCATTTGCCTTTGTAGTTTTGTTCTGAGAAAAGGGGCATTTTTTTTTTAATTATGGCCTTAAATCTGAATCCTGGTAATCGTCACATCGAATTGTCTGTTGTATTGATTGGGTAAAGTATACAACCTTCAAGAACGAATGGAATCGACGACACTACCCAAAAACTTTTAATGAACTGACGTAATAAAAAAAATCCTACTATAACATGATTAATCGTCTGTCAGACTACTGTTTTATAAAGTCGAAGTTAAATATAACATCAATAAAACGAAAGTTTGATTTAAAACAGATGTGGTCGGGTGTTATCTAACTATTCATTCAATTATGGTAATCATTACATTCAAGATTAGTGAATATAAGCTACCTAGGTATTATCTTTACACATCTGACTTACCAAGCCATGAATAAGCTTTGGTGACAAGGCCCACAAAGCATTCTTTAAAGTGGAGAGACATTTGTATAATAGTTCTAGCAAATGTAGTTCAAATTATTTTTACTCTTAGACGACCAATCATTTTGTTTTATGGTTGTGAAGTTTGGTCTCCATTCTTGTTGAAAGGTAAAAGACGTAATTTCATAATATCTGTGATAAAGTAAAGGGGTGACTCACTGCATATTAAATGCTTTTAGGTGTTATCACCGAAAAAACCTTCTATTATGCCGTCAGAGGTGAGTTAGGTAGTTATCCAATGCTTTTATTTATGTTAAGTTTGTCTTTAATTATTGGTGGAATTGAACACTAATTGTTTATTAGGGAGTTCATCAACTTGCTATCCAGGCCCTTCTATAACAGATGCCCCTCCCCTGGAAATTACTTTACTAGGTCACTGGTATAACAACATTTGTAATTGATTGGGTAAGGATGAAGTGTGGGAAATATTTTGTACAACTCCACATCATGAAAGTTGCCCCTGTCTTGCATTTAGTTTATGACTCCGATTGTATTCTAAGCTTAGATCTTATTGTAAGTACTTTTCAACAAGAAAATATGTGTTTTTCTTATTATCGTTTACACGGTCAGCTTTCACCAAAATTTCGTGTCACAGCGCACATTGTCTTAGAATTGAAAGGGAAGATTTCGATCCCGAAAGTACCACCTGATAATAGAATTTTGTGATTTGCATACTGTTTGAAAATAAATTTTCCTTTCCTATACTAATTCCAGTTGATAGGGAATAGCGCTCTACTTTTTTGTAGGTGAAGTTATGAATTGAGGGGCTTATCGTAGACTTCCAATTGATGGTAGAGTTATGGGCGGGTTTGGACTTCTGGGTATTTCTTTCGCGATCCCCTATTTTGAGTAATGGACGAAGTCCAAACGCCGCCCATAACTCTCCATCAATTGGAATCTACCTATAATGTTTTGCAAGCTCTATAAATACCTCCGTCAAGAACTCTTCAATAACATATAATCTCGCTCATATTTTTAAAGCAATATTAGCAACCTTTTTTTTTGAAGAGCGCCCCCCATTTTGCAAAAATTTGGAGATTTTTACACGATTGCATTGGTAACCTGCTAGTAAACTATACCTGTGAATGGTTAGCTCGAAAAATCTATGTGTCACAAACGAAGGAATTTTGTACTAGAATAATTATTATCTGGGATCCCCGATAATATTCAACGGCTGCTGGAAACGACCTTCCATTGAAATAGCCGGGAAATATCGGGCCGATATACATGTACGTGTCTACGCTCATCCATTAGTTGTTTTTTAATAGTTCGGGCAAGTCAAGTTAAGGTTATTTTCCGAGGTGGCACTATTCATCATGGACGGACAAACATAGCATTTCCAGCGCTGCCGTCAAGTCCAATCTGGGGATCCAATTCTAATTACAAAATCGCTTATTTTGTGATAAATACGCCCTTTTTTAGCATTCTCGTTCGCAGGTATAGTTTTTCCTAACAATTACCAACGTACCTGTGCAAAAATATCAAATTTTTGAAAATTGGGTGCGCTCTTCAAAAGATGTGCCAATATTGCTTAATGGTTTGAAAAGCTTCCACTGAATCAATTATTTGTTAATTAATGAGGCTCAAGACACGACATTGTTTAACTTGTAGTTCATTTTAATTTCTCTGCCTACGCTAATTAGAGAAAATATAAAGTACTATATTGTATTCCTTAAATGTAAATGGCTTTGGTACAGTCATATTTTTCATTTGTTGTTGACAAACCTGTATGCTCGGTAATTTCACTAAATCTTGAATTGATTGAACATGTGTGTGGGATAGGGTTGTTTTTGGGATACTCTTGTTTGGGTCGCCTTTTCAGGAGCATTCGGTGACAAGGTCTCAAACTTAAATAGGGGTTAGCAGGCCAAATGCCCCAATAAGCGGTTTTCAGTTTGTAATTTTTTTCCCAAAGGCGGTCTTTTTAGAAAATTTTGCAAAGATTTCACCCAAGATAGGGTCTTGTGTGAAAATTTTCAAATTTTCCCCGAAAATAGGGGTCTTTGAGTGCAAGTTTTGTAACATTTTAAAAATATGGGATCTTTGAGTGACATTTTCAAAATATTAGGTCTTTGGATGATGCGATCCTGAAAATGAGTACTAACAGCCTTACATGCGTTCACCTCCAATTGGAGCCCCCCCCATCACGGGGTCCTGCTTTTAAAATGGTCAGATTTCTTCGCTTATTCTTACATTTTACTATTATTATTGTTATTAATTAACGTATACAGCCATAAAAGTACGGTACAAGAAGTTAACAAGAAATAGTCTTTACAAAAGACAATCATCGCGTTTGTGGCGTTGATGGGTTGAAGACGAGGTACCTGAAGAAGTACACAGTTGACCATAACTTGTGTGCATAAAATATTTATTATGAGAGTGTACCAAAAATAAAGGATGTGACATTTTAAGGAGTTTGCAGCGTGATTCTTTACTAAGGGATGCACAAAAGCTGATTTCTTTGCTCTTAGTTACAGCGCGCTCTAGCACTGTGTTCGTCGTTACAACGCACAACATGAAAAGCGTATGCTTTACGCAAAAAGTCACGTGCTGGATGACAATTTTCCCACGAGTTTTACGCCAATAAAACGCAGAAGGCGCAAAAACTACAGGTACAAGCGTAATTTTCCTTTGATGAGTTCCACTCAATATAACCAAATTTTACCGTGGTTCCGAGACGATATAGTCTGAACAAAGGATAAATATCTTGTACCTATTTTTCGTACAAATTTGGGATACATCACAAACGGGATAGATGTCGGTTTTGGACAAAAAAATTAACATACAAGCCATTTCCAGCAATGTTTAGGGCCCGACACAAGCTCCACTTTTCAGAAAAATGTTGTGACATCCAAACAAACAGGGACAAACTTTGAAGAAAATACACAAAATATGTCTTCTTCCTTGTAGGGGTCTTAACTACACACACTGGCCAAAATTACCATGATTACATAAATTTTGAAAATAAAAGCAATTTATATTCACAAATTTGATTTAAATGTACAGGAGTTCTCTTGGACTACACATTACGAATTATGTCAAAGTTGGGTTTTCAAAACAGATGGTTATGTTTCCGTGTCACGTCGTGCGACAACAACGTTTAAATTTGATTTTCTTTACCCTAATTGCGGGTTAAAGAAGCTGGCAATGAAATTGCCGATGGTACTCAGACGGCACAGGCGAGGGAACTGTCAAAATGGCTGCGAATAGTCACTAAGTGAACTTCACGAGTTTTGTCAGGGTCTACTTAAATGTTAGGGCGAAATTGAGTGGTTGTAGGGACCGGAAAATGAGATAATGTCAATAAAGATGTAGCACGTTCGCCACCGTTGGACTCGGGAGTTTACGTTAAGTTAATGGCGAAGAAAGAGGTCACGAATACCCTGAAAACAATTTTTAAATGGCACCGTGAAATTGTGACGTTTGTAATTATGTGAACGCGTATTTTACACATGATTTACGTAAACCACGTGAGTTATCATGAGAATTGCATTTCAGGTGTCCGGATTCTAGAATATTTCGAAGACCACTGTCTTCCGCTGACTTTATTTCGTTATCCGGTCCACACACACCACCATGATTTCTTCCCATAAAAAAATTTTAAGTAAACCCCAACGAACCCATACAAACCATTAAGTGGCTGTTTTGAAGCCATATTAGACCGTCATCCCAGAAGGTTTTGGTTAGACGAATGAGATACCAATAGCTGAATGCCTGAAATTCAGAGAAAAATATAACGTTTGAAAATATGAAAGTCTGTGCCGCGACCTGTTGTTTTCGGGTAGCCCCAGGATAGGGGTAAAGTTCTATGGGTGGTCAAATATGATTGAATCTGCTCTAAATCTAATGAAATATATCACTTATTCCTTAGGTTACCCAGAGTACAAAAGTCAATTGGGTCACTATGTTTGTGGTGCTTACTTTCCAGATATTAGGGAAAATAGGCTAAAGGTCCATTTTGTTTTATTCAGAAAAGGTCCAATTGTAATACCAAGATTCTTGTAAAAATATTAAAACATATTTATGATACGATTCAAATATGCTTTTTATTTTGCATAGGGTTGTTTCCCTTTACATAGGGAGGGGTATAATACCCTCGTCCCCATAGAGTCCTCCAGGGAATTTTGTACCCTTCCATTATAACAACAAGGAGATGCCGTAAGTGCAAAGCATTTCATATTTGGATTGAGTATATTAAACATCAAAAACAATATTTTTACAAACAAATTCTGGTATCGTCAATCGGGTGACCTTCTTGAATAAACAAATACCTTTAGCCTATTTTTCCCAAATATCTTGGAAAGGGAGCATCACACCCGCGTGTGACCGCCCATTGACTTTTTTACTCCTGCTTACCTAAGGACAATTGGATCTATATTATATTAGTTTAGAGTCAGTTCCAATTTTGACCCCCCATAGAACTTACCTCTCCTGGGCTTACAGCGCCACACGGGTCCCCGGCAGACTTTCATATTTGCAAAAGTTATATTTTTCTCATGAATTTTCCCGTGTTCAGATATTGGTATCTCCTTCGTCTAACCAACACCTTCTGTGCTGATGTCTCTATATATTTTGTTATGTGTCCGTCTTCCGTCGGAGTGCATCGACAAGGTTATCGTTTGCTGTTCCTTTATCCGCCATATTAGGGAACGTGCCAATCAAATCAAACGTTTTTCACTCTTGGATTTTGGGGAATCACATCTGTTTGAAAAACACAACTTTGGAATTTAAATAACGTATTGAGTGGTCCAAGAATCCGTGGTATAGTTTGAAATCAATTGGCGATTATGACTTTCGTTTTCTGATTTTGGCAATACTTTTGGCCAGTGTGTGTAGTTAAAAATACATGTCGTTTATTAATGTTTATTGTTCAATACCAGACATGGGTATAAATCATATACGCTACATGAATCCCACCTTATAGGGAATATGAAAGTGTTCACCTTTCGTCGGCATTTTCCATTTACGCAAATCTATATAAACCGGTTTGATTGATACGATTTCTTGACTTGAATGATCAACGAAATAGATTTAATTTATCGTTTTTATCTAAAAAAAAGGTTATTACACCAACTCAAGAATCGGTAATAGAAAAACAAAAACCCTATTCAGTGAAGGTGATGAAAATTGAAATGAGGTGGGAGAGGCTTGTGCCAGACGTCGATCGGTCTTCCGTATTATTTAACCTATTCTTACAAGATCTACATTTGGCGAAAAGTTCTATTGAAATTGCGGCTATAGGTTCAAAATTAGTTTTGGGCGAAACCAAAAAGAAATACATAGGCCTATTCTGTCAATTTCGCCAAATCAGATTTTTTTAAAATAGCGAAAAACCACGTTTTGCTCCAATTGACTCATGTTCCGTAGAGACCGCAACAAACGGCTCCTTGCGACTGATCTGAATAAAAAGCGATTATCTGTTCTGAGGCCCGTCGCCAAGTTCACTCGAGCGTTGGGTTGTGGTGCGTGATTAATTTGCGTCTGATGGTACGCGAACATGTGAAGAAAACGTGAAAACGAAAATTACTATTGACAAAGTCCCTTTTATCGTGTGTTTGCGATATTACAGAGAAAAAGTAAGTCCGGGTAAACACCACTTTTTGTATTTTACCATTTAACGCATTGCAATTTGTCCACAACATAAGTGCAAACAAAAAAAATCAGCGAACAGATTTTTCCTATGGTTGATTCAGCATAATGTGTGAAATTACCATTAGGCTTCTTACGGGTAAATTTGTGATCGTAATAATACCCTTTTGGATTGCATTTTTCTCAAAAAACGAAGTCGGTGACACCCTCTTTATTTTATATGGTATCAGTTAACGTTGAAAGGACCATTTATCAAATTAAAAAAAAAATCATCGAGAAATAAACACGCTGCAACCCTTAAGTGTGAGGTTTGATGGTACATTAAGAAAATATATAATATGGTATTTACATATAGGAAGAAGATGTTGGCAAATATTGTGGTGATGAAGATGGCATTTTGGGACTGGCAGGTACGTGTAGCAAGTGTTTGCTTTCTCAGCCATTGTGCGTATTAATGGTGGCCAGGCGGGAGGGAATAAGGTAATGGTTTTAAACACCTTTTGGATGAATCGGTTGAGTTTAAGTTAAAATTATTAAATTAAAGGAGCTATAAAATTAATGATAAAAAAGGGAGCATTAAGTTTTGGTTAGAACGATTTGGAAGAGCTGATTTTTTTATAAGCAGGTGTTTTGTTTTTTTTTTTTTTTTTTGTTATTACCAATTTACAGGCAGGATGAGTTAATTGACTAAGTATATCATGGAGGAATTAATGTGAATAGTGTTGAGGTCTTATTTGGAAGTCATAGGTAAATACATAAAGTAAATAGATAATTATCTAACACTATACAATACAGAACTATTTACTATAAACATATTTGTAACTATCTACATAACAGTTACTGTAAATCATCTTCTACATGTGCAGAAGCATGATTTTATAAAGTATATGAAATGTGGTTGAACATTTACAAAGGTGTGTGTTTGAATCTTGTATTTATAGAAGTTGTTGTTGATGCAATTATCAAAGGGGCATTTTGGGATGCACAGTCAATTCCTTCTAACGGGCCACAAAAAGTTGAGAATTTTATCATTGATTGTAGGATTAAGTATAGTATGTGTGACTAGTATTTAGTGTTTTTAAGAGGAAGGACATAACAAGACAGTTCCCAATGGGGCAGCGTGATGCACACATTTGCATTAAACATTAAACGCACGGTCAGAATCAATGTTAATTTGGGAAATAAGTTTTTCCGAGGGATATCTAGGAAACAAAAATGATGCTAGGATCACGAAAAGGCACCTTTAATATTTTCTTGGTATTGATTTGGGTAAGCTGACTACATTTCTGACCTCACATCTACTTCCACTAGTTCATAGCAAGTATTTTGGTCTCAAAAGAAAAAAAATAATTGATCTATCTACGGAGGGTTCTTCGTACAAGAAAACCAAAATAGCCCGATCACTGCACATCAATTAGGCTCGCGAACATGATCCCACAATTTTTGGTGGTTTCCGCATTATGTCAGGGAAAATATAAACTGACCGGGGACAAAACCCTTGATTTTCTCCCATATCGTTGTGCAAAACAAAATAATCCCATGCTATTACATTACATTTTCTGTGCACAATGGTTCATAATGCGATAATTTCACCATGTAATGTTCATGGATACATGATGTCATAACAATAAGCCTATATCATGCAAAACATACATTAGGCGGTCCGCAAAACAGACAGTCATGTATACGGGACATGTATTCACAAATCACATCCCTCGCAGCGCCTTTCCGCGAAACATATGGTTACACACCATGCATGAAGTTAATAACGCATGTAAACACATATCCTAACAAATCAATCTACAATCACCAAGACTCACAGATCACAAATATCTATTTTACATTCGCTATCATGCTCGTGGCAGGGAATGATAAATAAATTATACACACACGCGGGTATACCCTTACTAACTGGAAATACCGGCCAACCGAGATCGGGTTCGCCCTGCGTAATTTTTCCCCGCACGATGTATGCACACTTACAGCAGAATTATACACATTGACAGTGGTGCGTACAATACATAGGAGGCTCGCGTTTCCTTCGTACAAGAAAACAAAAATACGCCGAATAACGGCACATCAATTAGGCTCCGCGAACATGACACCACCAATTTTGGTGGTTTAGCAGTCATGTCATGTAAATAATCTGACCGGGGACAAAACCCCTTGTTTTTTTCTCCCATATCGTTTGCAAAACAAAATAATCCATCCATGACATTACCATTTCTCTGCACAAAGATGGTTTCATAAGCGATAATTTCACACATGTAATTGTTCATGGTATATACATATGTCATACATAAAGCCAATCATGCCAAACCATAATCTGCGGCCGCAAAACCAGAAAGTCATGTATTCGGGCATTCATGTATAAACCAAAGTAAAAAATCACATCCTTACAGCGCCTTCGCCGAAAACATATTCAGTACACACCATGCATGAAGTTTAATAACTCCATGTACACACAATAGTCATAACAAATCCCAATCTACCAATCACAGAATCACAGATCAAAATATCATTTTACATCGGCTAACTTCACTTTACTCGTGGCAGGGAATGATTACATACACCTTATAACACACAACGCGGTATACCCTTACTAACGGAAGCTACCGGCACACGAGATCGGGTTTCGCCCTGCGTATATTTCTTACACGATCGTATGCACACTACAGCAGAATTATACACACTGACAGTGGGGCGTACAATACGTAGGAGCCTGTACTCAAGCGAAAATAAACCTCTGCGATGAAAAAGTTCCACTGGACATGCTACTGAGTGGTGTCGCAAGGCCCGTCCTTGACAGGCCACCAGGAGGTCACGCCAATGTTAGTTATTTCTTGTAACGGGAAGGCAACTAAAATTGCTGTGACTGCAATAGCTGGTTGAAGACGCTCTGGAAAATGTCCTAATTGAGGTCCAACGTACCTGCATTCATGATAACATAATGTATTATTGTGCCGAATGTCAACTACACATATAAATTTGGTCCAAATGATATGGAAAAGGGTGCGGACCTATGCAAGGAACGTGACAATAACAAGGTCGTTTAAAGGCGTGACGCAGACATTTCCGATGAGGGCGCCCCAATTTACAACGAAATCGGTTTTTTGCATATACATAATGCTTGTCCATATACTATAACTGTGTAAATAGAGCTAAGCGCAAATCGATGTCCTTCATATAGAAATCACAACTTTGTTATAAATTCCGATCCGGAATTTTTGGTTATACACATATCCTATGGCACGTAATGTTTACTGCATCCAAATGAAAAATTCATCTCAAACTTTGGATTGTGCATTTTAGGTTACTATCTTTAGTTTTCTAGTTGACCATATGGAATTATAACACAAAAAAATTATATTTCGAAAATCTCTGAGTCAGCCCTTTATTGTGCAGAGCTCATGCAAAAATAAACTATATAATATATTATATGTATTTTACATGACCGCACCAAACATACAGGTATAGTCAGTACTACAAGACATCCACATCACAGATCAAACTAACTACACAAGATCTAATTCCTATGAAATTGTATATGACTTCATATACAGCGTTCTTCAAAACACAGAATTGTCTGTGATTCTAATGGATTGCGCCCTTTTTGGGATCACTCAACCGTGGAATTTGTGTTGTCAGCATGTAGCCTGTCAATATCTTCAAGCTCTGCCATACTGCCAATGGATTTACAGGACATTAAATGATTAGGGGAGAAAACATTCTTGGGCTTAGCTTTCATCATAGGTCTCTAACATAAATTGTAAGGCAGTCAGCTAAAGTATACATTTGTGAGGTCCTTATGACCAGCAAATATCTGTGTGCTTCTTATATAATGGAAGCATTCTAATAATTAATGTCCATACGACCTTTCATGATCCCAATTTCAATTAAAAAAAAAAACACTTTTAAATTAAAATTTCCGTAAATTAAGAAAACCAGATTTTCCGTAAATTTACGGAAAATCTGTTTGAGAAAACCAATAACATAAACAACAACAAAACCATAAAAGGAAATGTTATTGGACATTTTCAAAATTTTGGCAGCAATATTCCGGACTTTTTTTTGGTTCCGTAATTTTAAAGTACGGAAAATTCTGTTAAAATCCACATTTTTTTCCGTAATATGAGATAAATTTCTGTAAAATACTGTCAAAGTTACGTTAACTGACAGAAATTTCTGTACCTTACCCTAACACGGTATGGGCAATACTGCTGCCAGAATTTCGGTACATTACGGCAATTTTTTAAGGCTTCTACTAATCGTTCATGTTTTTTTTTTTTTTTAGTAAACTTAAAAAAAACACCCCCCCTTCCGAATGTCCATCATGCTTTTTGTGCAAGCCCATAGGTGGATATGGCACGTATTTGCAACAATGAAGAGGAGAAACCGGTGTTTTCGTATGAAAAACCGGTTTTCAACACCGAAAAACCAGGTTTTTGATTTGAAAAACAAGTTTTTCAATTGAAAAGCAAGGTTTTTGATAAACCAAGGTTACCGGCCGATAAACTGGTTTCGCTCGAACAACAGGTTTTTCAAAACTTTGCTTATCGGATTGAAAAACCAGGTTTTTCGATTTGAAAAAACCCGGTTTTCGATTCGAAAGATAGGTTTTTGAAATAAACTGTTATCAGCCGAGAAACTGGTTTTTCGTCGAAAAACTAGGTTTTTCCAAAACTAACTTATCAAATTTGATATAACCTGGTTTTTCAAATCGAAAAAACCAGGTTTTCATTCGAAAAGCTAGGTTTTTAAAAACCATTTCAAAAAAAAAGAAAAATTAAAAAAAAAAACTAGGTTTCAAAAACCTAGCTTATCAAATTTGATAAAAAATGGTTTTCAAACGAAAAACCAGGTTTATCGATCTATAAACCTGGTTTTTCTTTTGATAAACCTAGTTTATCAGCCGCGAAAACCTAGGTTTTGCGATTGAAAAACCAGGTTTTTCAAAATCCCTGCATATCACTTCGACAACCAGGTTTTCAAATTTGCTATGCAAGTTTTTGCCAAAACCTGGTTTTTCGCTCTCCGAAAACCAGGGTTCTCGACTGATTAAACTAGGTTTATCAAAAAACTTTGCTTTTTTTAAAGTTTTGTTTAACCTGTTTTTTCAAATCGGAAAAACCTGGTTTTTCAAATCGGCAAAACCGGTGTTTCAAAAACCTGGCATCCAAATGTGAAAAAACCTGGTTTTCCAATTGAAAAACCGGGTTTATCGAGTTCGAAAAGCTAGGTTTTTTTACTAAACCTAGTGTATTCCGTCGAGAAACCTGCGTTTTTTTGCGATCGAAAAAACCTAGTTTTTCAAATTGATATGCAATGTTGTTTGATAAAACCTGGTTTTTCAATCGAAAAAAACCAGGTTTCTCGGAATGATAAATCGGTTATCAAAAAAACCTAGCAGTTCAAATCGAAAAAAACTGGTTTTCAAATCGAAAAACCTGGTTTTCCAATCGAAAACCAGTTTTCCAAACAACCCTTGCATATCAATTGAAAAACTGGTTTTCAAATCGAAAAACCTGGTTTAGCGATTCGAAAAGCTAGGTTTTGATAACCTAGTTTATCAGTCGGAAACCGGTTTTCGATCGAAAAACCCAGTTTTCAAATTTGATATGCACGGTTTTTGAAACAAACCTGGTTTTTCGAACGACCCCAAAAACCCTGGTTTGTAGATTTCGAAAAACCCGGTTTCGCGATGATAAACTAGGTTTATCAAAAAAACTAGCTTTTTCGAATCGATAAACCAGGTTTTTTTTCGATTTGAAAAAACCATGTTATCAAATTTGATAGCAAGGGTTTGAAAAACCTGGTTTTCGATTTGAAAAAAAAACTGGTTTTTCGATTTTTGAAAAACCAGGTTTTTCGATTGAAAAGCTCGGTTTTTGATAAACCTAGTTTAGCAGTCGGAGAAACCAGGTTTTTCGATGAACAACAGGTTTTTCAAAAACCTTGCATATAAATTGAAAAACCGGTTTTCGATGAAAAACCAGGTTTCGGCGATAAATAGGTTTATAAAAAAAACTAGCTTTTCAAATCGATAAACCTGGTTTTTTCAAATTGAAAAAACCAGGTTTCTTCAATCGAAAACCCGGTTTTCGGCGAAAAAACCAGGTTTTCTCTTTTGTTGTGCAAAATAATTGCCTAGGTAGTATAATGCACAAGAGAGAGAAAAACATTGTTTTTAACAGATAAACTAGGTTTTTGCGATTGAAACCAGTTTTGACTGATAAACAGTGTTATCAAAAAACCTAGCATTCGAAATGAGATAGGCCAAGGTTTTCGAAAAACCTGGTTTTTCGATCGAAAAACAAGGTTATCAAGCGATAAACTTTGGTTATCAAAAAACCTAGCTTTTCAAATCGATAATCCTGGTTTTTCAATTTGAAAACCCCGGTTATCGTTCGAAAAGCTAGGTTTTTGAAAAACTAGTTTTACGCTTGATAAAACATGGTGTTTCGAGTCGAAAAACCAGGTTTTTCAAAAGTTGCTTATCGGATTTGAAAACAGGTTTTCGATTTGAAACACAGGTTTTCGAGTCGAAAAGCTAGGTTTTGATAAACCTTAGTTTATCGGTCGAGAAAACCCTGGTTTTCAGTCGAAAAAACAGTTTTTCAAAAAACATAGCCTACAAGTTATAATGGTTTTTCAATCGAAAACCAGTTTTTCGATTCGAAAAGCTAGGTTTTTGAAAAAAACCTGTTTATCCGTCGAGAAACCTGGTTTTTCAGTGCAAAACCTGGTTGTCGGTTGAAAAACCAGGTTTTTCGCGAAAAAAACTAGGTTTTCTCGTTAATTGTGCCCACAAAATACTTGCCATAAAAGTCATCAACAGAACGTTGGCCTAATCGATCACCTCTCGTTGATCCGCTCCTGCGGTGCTGGAACGAAAGGCTTCAGACAACAGAGATATACTATTTCCCAAAAAAATAAAAAAGAAAAAAATAGAAAAAAATACAAGGGTTCAAATATGTTTAAAAAGTGATTGGACCGTACGTATAATAAAATTCAAGAATAAGAGTTAGGAATGTCAAAACTATAATGTGAAACATTTTCATTTCCCTTTTAGTTTCTGAGTGCTAAGTCGCTAACGTGGTTAACTGCTTACACTGTAAACTTACCTGTTCGACACTTGTTTTAAGTGGTACGACTGAAATTTGAATCACGTTTGAATTACATTGAAAACAAAACCATTAAAACAGAACTGCAAACCACCCTTTATGATATGGAAGACTCTGATTAGCTTGGTTGATAGATATATTTATCTTTAAGAGCTAGCTATTGCCCGGGTATTTGGGCTTTAATATCATTCTCTGGAATTTGGCGGCCATTTGAAAAAGCGCCTTAGGGAGAGTTGCCAATTCCCAGAAGCTTAGAGCCTTAAATATAATCTTCTTCAGCATCCTTGAAAATATAAAAAATATATTTAAACATCTCACTTGGAATTATATTTGTATTGATAACAATTGAAAACAACCCCAAATTTGGGCAGATTTTGAAAAAGCGCCTCTATGGGACTTATCCCCCCCCACTTCCAGGGGGCCGGTAGGACATGCCAACCTACAGCAACAGCAAATTCCAAACGGCACCAATTTTTTTCCCGGGTGCTAGTCTTTTCAAAGACTACCGTAAGAGGGCGCTTTACGCATATCAAACGATTACACAGAGACTTGACTTAAGGCTAGGCCTGGTCCCGAATATTCCCAAATCTTAAATGACCGTTATTGGAAATTCACTGTTTTGCAGCGAGGTAATCCAACTACCCTCGAGGATTTGAGGTTAATAATTTTTTCCTAAAGAATCATTGATATTACTAAGATATTGTGAACCTAAGTTAAGAGTGATTTATAATGGCCATGAGGCAGAGACTGCCATAGTAAATGCACCAACCAGTCACCAAATTACAGTTTAGAAATCCTCAATTGCCCAAATCCAGCATGATAGTGTCCTACCCCCTGACCAATTCTTAATTAGTGGATTAGAATTTAATACAGGAATTAGCATTAAGAAACGCCAAAAATTTATTTCATTTGACTCTTAGATGGAGGAATTATCCATAATAACTACAGAGTTTACACAGAAGGAACTTGATGACACACTTGCACAAAATCCAAATCTGGGGAGGCTGGTGTTAGATAATATTCCTTCGAGTTATGGAATCAGGCACTGTAGACCACATCTCCTTTTCGTCTGTAACGCCGATTACTGCATAAGGAACAGCCAAAGTAGTGGGCAATGATGTATTATTCCGTCTCAAAGAAGGGGATTTGTCTCACTCCAAACTATCGTGGCATCATCATTTCCAGCATTGCCTGCAAAGTACTGGCACTCAGATGAATTTCATGAGGGCATGGAAGAAGAATCTCCCTCTGGCTTTAGTGTTCATCCATTAAACTCAAAAGCCTTTCGATCCATCGAGCGACCGAATGTTTGAAATCTGCAAGGCATATTTATATTATTGCAATTTATTAAGCGCTAGTCCACTGATCATAGCGCTGTAAAAAGTCACATTTAAAATACCTAGATTACATTATGTTACCATATAAAAAAAAAAATCACAACAGCCCAATTGAATATACAACTCAAAAAACAGACAATTTTAAAATAACCAATATGATACCAGGCACCATGATTAAAACGTTAATTAAAATAGGAAAGTGAGTTACGGCTTTTTAAACGCTTTAACAGAAGATAAACGACGAATACAGATGGGGAGAGATTTCCAGAGGGGCGGTCCAGCAACACAAAATGCTTTGTCACCAATGATCGAAAGGTTCGAGAAACGCACAGAAAATTGACTTGGCGCAGACCATGCCTCCCAAAGGCCATACAGCTGATAAGGAAGCTCGGAAAGGTAAGCAGGATAAGGTGATTCATCTATTAAAGTCAGGAGAACCCCCCTTAAAGAGTACTTTAAAGATAAATCTTTCATTTACAGGTAGTAACCAGTGAAGCTCTCTCGCCAAGGGCAGCAGGATGGCATCTCTCACACTTGAAATAATCTGGCACTTTGTTTGAAGGTTTGTAAGTTTCTTCTTTCTTGTATGATATTCCATACAAAAAGTGAGGTGCATCGTTAAAAGGGACAAAATAGCGATCGGAATAAATAATGGCCGCCTTCCAGCAGTGAGTATCGACGAATCTGTATTTTCCTGAGATGATCGTTACAGTTTTGAATTAGGGTTCACATGATCCTTCATAGACTGTTTTGATCAAAAATACCCCCGTTCGTTTCGGGATTGATGGGAAGATCACCGATTTGAAGAGAAATTTCCCAAACTCAAAGGCTTGTAAGGCGATGCTGTAAGAAAAAATCTGTTTTGTAATTGTTAAAGATGCACGCATGTTTCTGTCATCCATCTTGGATCTCATTTTACATGATGACACCTAGTGAAGCTATTCGGCAGCACCGTCGTTGGATTGAAAGCAGATAAAGTTGGATATCATCAGCGTATATTTTAATAATTGATACCATGCTTTCGAATAATGTTACCGAGGATAGTTGATATAAAAACACAGAAAAGGTGTGGTCCAAGGACGAGCCTTGAGGTACATCAAAATTAAGTCAAACTTACACAGACATGCAAGTCCATCAGCCGCCTTCGACGCAGACAGATCACCACCAACAGAAACGCGAAAGTACTGATCACGGAGATACGATGAACTCGTATGAAGTATAAATTGATATTAGATTGCAACAGGCGTATTTTCTCATTATCGTCCCGAAATTTGAGCTCTCGAATCCATTCTTTGCAAAGATACAAACAAAAAAAATACCGTTTTAATGGTAACCATCGATATTAGCCACAGTAGTGAAAGGCCCCATGTCAATTGGGAAGATGCTAAGTAGGCTGAAAAAACCGAGTCCACAAAAATATCCTTAAGTTGAACAAGTGTTTGCAAAGTTGCGAAGATCTGCCCATAAGAATCGGGACTTGCCGATTTGGAACTTGCCTTACTTTACGCAATTTCCCTAGTGACATGGGCCTGTTTGACAAAATCGGGTTTCGGGATAAGTGCGTCAATGAGGTCTTGTTTAACACGCTCACAGATCCCCTTGGGACTGCAATGAAGGATTTTAAGGGCCAACAAACCTATCTTTTCGCTTCGTTTTGATCGAAATGCTTATCCCGACGCTCTAGGGCGATAAGAGGGCCGGCTTGGGGGGGGGGGAGGTGGGAGGGGGGGGCTGGGGGAGATTTTAATTAGCACATAGGTGGGTAGGGGACGATGACATAGTGTGACATAATTAAATGGAATACTTCGATTTTATAAAGCAATGTTCAATAGTGATTCGAATATTGTCCAAAGTCTCAAGGGCAATCGGTTTGATTTCTTGGGTGCGTGTGGGTGTGGTGTGGGAGTGTGTGGGGGGTGTGGCTGTGCTGTTAAAGCATGTTAAATTCACTTTATTCGTTTTTTAAGGACATATAAACGCCTTTGTTATTCTGAATGTCGATTTGATTGTAAGAATTAGTTCACACAGACATACTACCAGCTTTTGGGTTGCAAAGTGATTTTAAGATGGTGTTTACGCATTTTTTGAAAAAAAATCGCTGTACGGCCTGATACGGGCGCGTTTATCCTCCAGAATGCTTGGTTTCCTTATAAAAAACAAGTTCAAGTAACTCCTAGCGAATCTAAACGGCTAGCGTTTGGGTAATTGATAATATGTGATGGAGAAGATATGAAAATGTATATTGAATTTTTGTACGTTTTTAAAAAAAATTCACGGTGTTTTATGCTCCCTAGGGACCCTTAGTGCGTGTCAAAAATGTTTGTTTTAATTTAGCATACCAATGCAGATAAATGGAAATATGACCAAATGTCACAGGGCCCATGTCACTTGGGAAGATGCATAAAGTAGGCTGAAAATTACCGAGTCCACAAAAATATCCTTAAGTTGCACAAAGTTTTGCAAAGTTTGCGAGATCTGCCACATTCAGGAACTTCAGGTGACTTTGCCCGATTTGGAAACTTTGCCTTACTTTACGCAATTTCCCCAGTGACATGGGGCCTGTTTGACCAAAATCGTGTTTTGGGTATAAGTGCTTCAATTGATGGGCTTGTTTAACACGTCTCACAAGCATCCCTTGGGACTGCAATTAAGTGATTTTAAGGGCCTATTTTTCGCTTTGTTTTGATCGAAATGCTTATACGACGCTCTATGGATAAGAGGGCCGGCTTGGGGGGGGGGGAGGGGTGTTGAAAAGAAAAAAGGGAGGGGGGGGGGTGGCTTGGGAGGAGATATTATATAGCCACATAGTCTGGGTATTTGACGATGACATATGATGTACATAATTAAATGGGATACTCGATTTATCAAGCAATGTTAAATTAGTGATTTCGAATATTGTCCAAGTCTCAAGGGAGCAATCGGTTTGATTTTCTTGGGTGCGTGTGGGTGTGTAGTGTGTGTGTGGGGGTGTCGCTGTGCTGTTAAATCATTGTTAAATTTACCTTATTCGTTTTTTTTTAAGTACATATAAACGCCTTTTTTTCTTCTGAAATGTCGTTTTGATTTTAAGAAGTTCCCACTAGAATAATACCAACTTTTTTGGTTTGCAAAGTGATTTTAAGATTGTGTTTACGCATTTTTGAAAAAAATCGCTGTACGAGCCTGATACGGGAGCGTTTATCCTCCAGAATGCTATTGTTTTCCTTATAAGAAAACAAGTTCAAGCTAACTCCTTAGCGAAATCTAAACGGCTATCGTTTTGTAATTGATATATGTGATGGAGAACGATATGAAAATGTATATTGCATTTTTGACTTTTTAAAAAAAATTCACGGGTGTTTTATGCTCCCTAGGGACCCTTAGTGCGTGTCAAAAATGTTTGTTTTAATTTAGCATAGCAATGCAGATAAATGGACACATGACCAAAAATTGCTCATCAGGCCCCATGTCACTTGGGAAGATGCATAAAGCAGGCTGAAAATTACCGAGTCCACAAAAATATCCTTAAAGTTGCACAACGTTTTGCAAAGTTTGCGAGATCTGCCACATTCAGGAACTTAGGTGACTTTGCCCGATTTTGAAACTTTGCCTTACTTTACGCAATTTCCCCAGTGACATGGGGCCTAGTGAATAGGTCCTTGCAATGTGCATTATCACTTCTATTATCAAAACCGTAAGTTCGTTTCCCACGATACTTGATGGTAAGTGTATGCAGGTGCAAAGCTCTCATATCAAGTGGAGAACAAGATACACATAAATTGGAACACCCACCTTTAAGCGCCATACCAGTGATATTGAAAACGGACGACAAACGATCAAGAATTTGATGATCTACGGTGTCGAAGGCAGCTGAAAGATCCAGTAGTACTACAAAAACCACATTCCCGTTATCCAAATCAGTAATAATATCATTCTTTACACGGAGTAAAGCTGTTTCTGTGCTGTGTTGAGCCCTATCCCTGGACCATATTTGAATATATCAGGGCATTATATACAATATAGGAAGATTCTTCAGCTCTATAGTAATTACATCTGATGGCGAAACAGATCCTTTTCAGATAAAAGCAGGAGTACTCCGGGGAGATAACTTCACCTTTCCTCGTTATTATTGTGGTGGATTATGTCATGCGACATGCTATGAAGGACATTCATCTAAACACGGGAGTTGTTCTAGAACAGAGGAAAAGTAGACGTTACCCAGAGATCCGCCTTCACGACTTGGACTTTGCAGATGATATATCACTTTTATTATCAAATATCATCAGTGAAGAATCCTTACTGCATAGTACTGAAAATGCCTCCAACTGTGTCGGTTTGCACCAAATGGCACCGAACTTGAAAATATCTCGGAATTCAAATACCTTGGTTCTTCTATCCCGGACTCTTTCCATGATTTCAAAGGCAGGAAAACCCAAGTATGGTCTCCATGTAACAAACTGGATGAGGATCTGGAAGTCCGATCTGGATAGAACTACCAAACTTAAGTTTTTCAGGGCAAGTTTAGTGAGTATACTCATCTATGGAGCTGAGACTTGGTCCATTACCCGAAAGCTTGAGGACAGGATCAATGGCTCTTACGTCCAACTTCTTAGGAGTACTTAACATCAGCTGGAGAGACCATATTTCCAACAATGAGGTATATGGAGATAATACCCCTCTTATCAATTAAAAAGAGACGTTTCTAGTTTGCCGGTCACTGCATGTGGACAACTGACCAACCTATCACCTGGTTTTCTGGACACCACCCGGAGGAAATCCTAGCCGTGGCAGGAGGAAACTTTAATCCTGATGTCATTGCTAAAGATATTGGATTGCATGCAAGTGAAATCCAGCAACTCATGAAGGATAAAGCAACCTGGTACCAATTTGTCTCAGCCGCTTCCGATGACGGAATGCTGCTGCTGCCGATACCGATGCCGATGACGATGACGACGACGACGATGACGATGACGATGATGATGATGATGATGATGAAAATACCCAATAATTTCAAATTGATTCTCAGATAGCTGTTTCTAGTTTTAATAAACCGTTTTGGAATTTTGGTGGCCATTTAAAAATCTAGTGAGAGTTCCCCACATTACCCAAAGATTGGACCAAAATTATCTTATTCAGCATCCTTGAAAATATAAATAAATACTTTCAAACATCTTCACTTCCATTTATACTTGCCTTTGATAATAATTGATAATAGCCCCCAAAAGGCTATTACATGGAATTTTGGTAGCCATTTTGAAAAAGCGCTCAATAAGGGTACCTATCATAAATTCTTAATTATTGGAATAGCATTAAACAATTAATAATTATCATTAAGAAATACCACAAAATATATTTCCTATTAAATCTCACATAGCTGTTTTAGTTTTAAAACGCCATTTTCTGGAATTTTGTGGGCCATTTTGAAAAACGCTCTCTAGCGAGAGTTCCTCGCATTTCGCAGAGGTTGGACCACCACAATCGTGTTCAGAAAAAAATCCCCCTGGCCAAACTTCGAGAATGGGGCTTTAATTTTGAACTCTACTATAGTTTTAACTATCACATGGCGTGGCAAGAATCTATGTCTTTTGAAATAAAACCAATTTTGCCTGCCTTTATCCACGCATGCAATTACCTCGTGAAGTAGAACAGACATATTTGACCTCGTGATATAGTTTACTATCACACTCACAGGGTAATAAATATTGTATACCATATCATGAGGTCAAAAATGACAATTCCATTTCACGAGGCGATATAGCCTTGGGAAATTGAAGAGTCAAATCCGGGAGTTAAATTTGACCGAGTTATATATATGTATGCTGATGATCTGATTCTCCTTTCTGAAAGTGCTAATGGTCTTCAATGTGCTATAGATAGACTACACAATTACTGCATGAAATGGAAACTTCTAGTTAACATCGATAAATCTAATGTTATGATCTTTAATAAAAGTGGTCATATGTTAAAACAATTTAGGTATAGCAATGTTGATATTACAATCACCAATGAATATTGCTATTTAGGTATTATTTTTGTTCCATCTGGTTCTTTTATTCCACCTCCAGCCCTGTTACGACTTCAAGAAAAGGCTTCCAAAGCCTATTATAAAATTAGGGAAAATTTAAACAGTTCATCTTACAAATGTGGTATTAAATTATTTACTTCACTTATTCAACCTATTCTAAGTTAGAGTTGTGAGGTATGGGCACCACATTTAATGAAAACCCTAAATGACTCTAACTTTATCTCATTATGTGATAAACTTTAGTGAATCACTGCATGTTAAAGTCTGTAAATTAATTCTAGGAGTACACAGAAAAGCTACATATAATGCAGTAAGAGGTGAATTAGGTAGCTTCCCCTTACTTATTACTATGCTTACTTTATCAATTAAATATTGGTGGAAATTAAATGATAAATGCATGAATGGTTGGAAATCTCTTGTTATTGATGCATTACTTGAGAACAGAAAATTAAGTGATACTGGATTATTTTCATGGTCTTCAGGTTGAAAGAGTACTTTAGGTCTCATTGATAGACTAGATGTATGGGAAAGACCAAACATAATTACGATCAGTAATTTAGATGATATAATTTTATCTATAACTTAAAATAACTTATAGTAATCTTTGGCTAATTAGTATTAACAATTATCAACCAAAACTAAGATCATACCGTCTTTTTAAAAAAATCGTTCAATACTGAGAACTATGTAGTTATGTTTAATCGTTCATTAAGAGCTCCTTTTTGTAAATTAAGAATTAGTGCGCATTCATTAATGATTGAGAAAGGTCGTCATTTCTCGCCAAAGATTCAACCAGAGAACAGACTTTGTAAATTGTGTAATTTAAATGTTGTTGAGGATGAATACCATTTTATGATGATATGTCCTTTCTATTCCAATCTGCGATCAAAACTAATGTCTGATATTAGTGAAATTAATAGTGTTGATAATTTGTCTGATCATGACATTTTTCTACTTATAATGGCAGCAACTGATTATGACTGCATCTTTCCAATTATCAAATTTGTTAAATCAGCTTTTGAGTCTCGTATATCATTTCATTTTGATATCTATATAGTTCTTGATATGTTACAATACAGTGTGTCTCAAAAAAAATTGTGCTCTGATTCTTATGACTTGCGCCCTCTTTGGGATCACTCAACCGTAAATTTTTGTAGTCAGCATATAGCCTAGTTAATTATCTTCTTATCCTGCAAGAATTAGAAATTTCCATCAACAACTTATGCAAATATCGCCAGTTATGCAAGCTCATACCGTTTAAAATTCTGCCAATGGGATTTACACAGTTACGGTGTGAAGGGAGCCAATAGCTCTCTTACCATAAATTCAGTTGTATATTGCAAAAACTATACACAGAGGGTCCTTGCGACAAGACAAACCATCTGGTATGCTTTTCAGCAAAATTGGAACATTGTTATAGTTGATCCATTGTATGTACAGGCACATACGCAGAATTATTTGGGGTGTGAAATATTGAA
>JAMKCH010030380.1:0-77435 GCA_023653785.1 Ophioderma brevispina
GTTCACATATGCAATGACCCCCATTTTCTTCTTTCCTGCTATCCACTTTTATCACAAGTTTGCATGAAATTATCCACTTTTTAAAAAAGAATTTGAACACCCAAATTCAAAATTTTCACAGCCTACGTGCACATTTTAAAATTTTTTATAATTTCATGGTAGCAATATTATAATTTCATGGCAATTTGAACTCTGGAAAAGAGGCACTTCCTATTTTAACTTCAGGTTTAAACATCATTGGCCCCATTCTTAAAGTTTTATACTGGATGACCCCATTTTTATTAAGATTTTGTACCGAATGACCCCGTATTTTTGGGTACATTTTATATGAAAGGACCCGGGAAAGGACCCTGTATTTCACCTGGCCGAGGCATATATACCCATCACTTCGCATAGGGAGTGCCCCCCCCCCCGGCACCAGTTGACCCAATGTGTTTGAATAAATACTCTCTGATAATAATCTCCCCACCGCAATTGCAGTCTGACAAATAGCTATGCAAAATATGTTCAAATACTAACAGAAAAATGGATAATATCCCTAAACATGCATTTATGAGCTATATACCTTTGTCGAAATATGGGCGTATACGTCCGCGTAAGATAAATGCAAATTAGCATGTCTTGCCAGGCTCCCCTTTTTCTACCTTTTTGATATGTTGTTTGGAAGATCTTTTACTGCTAGTTACAGCAAGAAAACCTTAGCAATTTTGTCCAGGTGTACCTAGTATTTTTCATAGATTGGGTGGACTATTTGTCTTCATTTAGAGTTCTGCCCATGTTATTAATTGTGCAGGTAAACAGTATGTGTTCTCAATAGGCGGCCTGTGGGCCAAATCTGGCCCGCCAACCATTGATTTTTGGCCCTCAACTTGCTCTAAAATATAAAGTGAAACATAAGAAATTCAGGTGTATGTGGCCCTCAAGTAGGGAACTTTGTTCGGCATTCTCTGGCCCTTCAGCTAATATAATTGAGAACCCCTGCTCTATCCTTTTGAACTCTGGATGAGTCATTGAAACTTTGTGGTTTTAATTAACTGATGATTTTAGGTTATTTCATTTCGCACAAACAGCATAAACAATTTCCATCAAATTTTAGGGCAAGTGCAATATCAATCACAAACAAGCTCATTCATCTTGGATAGATATGTTGTTAAATATTCATTAAATCCCAATCCTTTGGTTTTTGTGTGACCAATCCCTAACCGTCCGACTTATAAATACAGGGTGCGCATGGAAGGTTTAACATTCCATTCACACAATGTCATGACACAAACTTTCCTAGCAACTGTCTAAGGGTAATTGGTACCTCCCATCACTTGCAAAAGCCACACATTAGATCTACACTGCTCTGGTATAACTATCAACCCTGATGGCACGGCAGTTGATGATGAATTGAACCCTCAGAATATGTTCTTTCCTTCTGTTAAAAATGAAACCAAATTATGCTTATAAATAGATTCAGTGCAAAATATATATTAAAATGGAATGGTGCAATGGTAACCTCAGACCAGGATTCTTAATAAACTTCTTGACTTCATTCTAACCCAAAATGATGGTAAAAAAATGCTATATGAACTACTCTTTGTTCAAAATCGCACAGCTAGTTCAAGGTTCTTTACCAATTGTCATGTCTTAGAAAAAAGTGGGGGGGCCTGTAATTCCCGTCATTGCAGTGGTTGGAATACAAAGATCTCTGTGTGATTGTATTAGGCCAAGTATCTACGAGTTCATCAAGCTTCAAGTATTTTTTCCGTTTTTTTTGAAAAACCCCGGTATGGTATGGCAACTTTTTGGGACCATTCTGCAGGGGAGATAGGAAGGAGTTGCTATTTAAGGGCGGTTAACCGCAGCTTGCTCATTATTACTCATAGTGTGAATCCCAGGTTAGAATGGATTCAAATATCAATTTGTACCAAAAATCGTTTCAATATTTTCTCTAGGAATTTGTGGATACATGGATGAAAAAGTTGATTTTATATCCAATATTTCACAATGGTGATTAACTACCAACAATTCATATCCAATATTTCACAATGGTGAATTGTAACTACAAAAAGGTCAGTTAATGGAAGTTTTAACAGTGAGGGGTAATTTGCTGAAAGTTATGCTGGGTGAGGGTTCAGTCTTTGAACGATTTTCAAATTCAATAAAAACTATACGTAAGTGGTATAGGGTGGTATTAAGAATGCTTGAGGGACTGTGAGCATGATGTGTGGGGGTTCACATGCTCAAGAAACGGAACAGGGGGAAGTTTGACCTGCTGAGCACACACTGGGGTGGCAACATGCTAAAGGGTATGCGGACTGGGGTGTTTAGGACACGCAGAAGCCACATGCGTGTGGGGGGTCCAGAAAAGTATTGCTTCCCGGGCTTACTGTAGGGGTTGTTTGGTTCCCCTTCAGATTTTGAACAAGCAAGGGGAAAAAATTGATTTTTAAACAAAAAATTGTGTCTGCAAAAATGGAGAGCTTTGTATGCAACAACCGCATATAAAGAGATGTGTGACTTGGGAGCAAATCGAGCATGATGTTATGAAGGATGTTGGAAATGGAGATATCATGCCAAAGGATGTGACGGGGGAGCTGGGATGTGATTTGAAGGCATGTTGGAATGGAGATCATCATGCCAAAGGGTGGTGGAATGGGGAGATGGGGATTGGGGGTGAAGGCCATGTTGGAAATGGAAGATTCATCATGCCAAAGGGATGTTGAATGAGGACGCATGATGTGATGAAGGCATGTTGGAAATGGAGATCATCATGCCAAAGGGATGTGAATGAGGAGATGATGTGATGAAGGCATGTGGAAAATGGAGTCCTCATGCCTAAAGGGATGGGAATGGGGAGCATGATGTGAGGCAGGCATGTTGGAAATGGAGAAGGATCATCATGCCAAAGGGATGTGAATGGGGCGCATGTGTGGTGATGAAGGCATGTTGGAAAAATGGAGATCATCATGCCACAGGATGTGAATGGGGAGCATTATATGAAGGCATGTTTAAAATGGGAATCCTCATGCCACCCGGAGGGATGGGGAGATTTTGATGAAGGCATGTTTGGGATCCACATGCTGATGGAATGTGACTAGGGGAGGATGATATGATTAAGGCCTGTGGAAGCATGATATGATAGAGGCATATGCAAAAGATCAACCATGACTAATGGACAAAACCAATCACATCCATCCATTTCTTGCAGGGCATAATAACTAGATTTACTCATATAAAGGTTAGATAGCTGTCGATGGCAGAAATTTCCCCACATGGCTGCTTTGAATATATTCAATAGAATTATGATTTTACACATTTGGATTGTTACATGGTTTTAATCATTTTGATTCCATGAATGATTGTTATCATGATTGCATGTCGGATTGTACTTGGTTACATGTTTTGTTATTTCATTTCTTGTAGGGGGAGATGCCAATTGTAAGAATTCCTGATGGACATACCTGTACTCACAGAGCAGTACTCAATAAACATTTTGACTGCCGCTCCGCCATTGTCAATGCTGGAGCTGATATCCAACATAGAGAGCTGCGATCGTAAGAAATATTCAGATGTTTTTTTTTTTCTTCTCTTATTAGGGTCATCTGATTTTTAATGCTGATATGCTGTGTGTGTGTTCAGTCAAACATTAGTTCACACTTGTGGACACTTTTTAATTGAGCGTAACTTCTTAGAGCAAATGGGTATGTTGAGTCATACTGTATGTTACTAGTGTTACTAGAGTCAATATTGGAATACCCATGTGGAGATCAAAAGTCTTTAAAGCTCACTTAAAGGACACTCGTGATTATCACCAAAAGGGTCAAAATATTTTGAATTTTGCAGGAGTAGCTTAGAAGTGAAGGAATAGGTCTATAAAAGTTTTTTTTCAACTGAAAAAGTGACGGAAAAGAAAGAAAACGGTGTGGTATTCAAAGATATGAATCTCCCCTTACAATTTTGTGTTGCAGTAAGTGCAGACAGCAGTTTAGTCATTGCTGCACGTATGGCCAGCAATGACTAAAATCAATTTTTTCCGTATTAGAAGGTGCAGCGAGAGATGTTCACGGTCATCCTGTATTTTCTTCTGGCTGCTCGTCTTCTTTCATCTAGCTTCGCTCATCAATAAATTCCCAATACCTTTAGTGGGCTACCGAAATCGACTTAAAAAAAATGAAAACACAGTGGAGGTTGTATCTCGCTTATATTTCCCAGAAAAAACCATAGCCGGAAAGTTCCTGTTGGGCTCCCGAGGAAAGAGAATGGCAGAATGGGGGACCAAACAAACAGGTCGGAGGGGTAATAATCAGCCGGGCAGAGGGATAGGTGTAAAGAGAACGAGGGACAAGGACAAATCGGTGCCCACATCAGAATTACTTACAAAAACATTTTTTGGGGGCTATTTGTAGTTTAGGTATAGGATACTTAGCTTGTGACAGACATGTCATAAAGGATTTCTGATTATTTTTGATTGTCTGATTTAAGACAAATCACTAATAGTCTTTAAAGGTGTTATGTTTGTCGTTTCATGTTTGGGAGAATTTTATGAGTTGTGCTATGGTCAGGCCCATACACATAATCCCCCCCCCCCCAATTCCAAGGTAAGCCCCTCAAAGACCCCCTAAAAGAGCTAAAAAATCAAACCAAAAAAGAACAAATTAAAAAAAGAAAAATTAGAGCAAATTTAATGAATGATTTTTTTGGTTTTTGAAAGAAAGGCTGGCTAATGTTTTCGTAAAAAAAGTTCCACTTTGGCCCAATTCACCCCCCCCTTGCAATTTTTTTTTGAAAAACCCCCTTTTGAAAAAAAAATTCGCCCCGCCCACTGAGAAATCCTGGTTAGGGTTCTGGCTATTGTACATGTTGTGTGGGTTGGTGTTTATTTTGTGTTGGTTTCATTCTGTTCATATCTTCCACCTCAAATCTCGAAACTTTTCCTTCTGTTCTTTGCCTTCCCCAGAAAAAAAAAATACACGCTCTCATGAAGCAGTTCTCTCGGTCCTGAAGAACGAGGGAGTAGAGACACTGCTCAGTCTAGGGGCTAGCACTAAGTTGAAGAACATAAGGGATGATACTCCCTATGCTAGCATCAGGATGACCAAAGTTGGTAGCATCATTTGCATCAAGCAGCTGGTCAGGAATGTTAGAAAAAATTGATGAAACAACTTCTAAATATAATGGATGAAGATGCTTTTTGAAGATAAGAGGAAATCACATTCAATCATTTATACTTAAATACATTTTTTGTGATATATCCATGTGGTTGCTACGCCCTGAGTAAACACTTTATAACTACTATAAGACAACATTCCATGCCAGTACTTATATGCGCAATAGACTCTTAGGTGAGATTCCCCCCGTTCAGGAGCAAAGTATTTGCCTTCGGAGGAAAGCCTCCGACGAAACATGTTTGCATTTCGCACCCAAAAATATCTTAGCCGGACCCAATAGTATTTTAATAACACCTCAACACGGAACATTTATAAGCCGCTACGAGGAAAATCTTATAGCCAGTAAGCAGTTTGATCGATCAATAGCGTCTTATTGTCTGGGGATCACTCTTTGTCTTGGGCGTATGTAGTCGTCGTTACATTTATCTCATTTGTAAATAGTTACCGAGCCTTGCATAGCACGGCTGTCTGTAGTTGTGCATTTCTCTTTCTTATATCAGCGGTGTCACCGCATGATATACTGTCCTTCTCTCGATTTCTTTCTTTCTTCTTCTTTCTGCTTCTTTCTCTTTTCTTTCCTTTCTGTGTACCTTGCTTCCCAATGCTACTAGTGCCAAACGCTGGCCGTATATTTACCATATCATGCTTGAGGGGTCCGATACGCGATAATATCGATCAACGCATGATATGATAAAATTGGATGATTTGCGCCCATATGTTTGGTCGCGCTATGAGTTTTAAAATTGGCTCGACTGCGCTCGCCAATATTTTTTGCAACTCAATAGCTCGACCAATAATTTGGGCGAATCAATCAATTTTTTATTACAAAATTGGTCGAAAAACCTGACCCAAGTTACTCCAGGGGTGTAAATAGTTTGACCTTGACCTCCCGTAGGGTTCAATAGAGTCAAAAACTCAAAATCTTTTGGAGGCCCTACTTCTACAAATTAGGTGCGCTACGTACGAAAATTCCACGTGAGCATCGTCTTTGGTCATGTTATACCTGTACACAGAATTTGGTTTCATATGGGAACTCTCACTCACAATGGCGGCATATCTAATTAATATGCACATTTGCTAATCACAATCAATACAACCTGGATGGGTGATGTCTGTGAAAAAGTTGCGGATAATGGCGAGACGACTCACGTGACAATATTTGCCAGAGGGGTCACGTGCAAGATAAGGCAAATGGAGCGAATTAATATCAAAACGATAAGACGCATGAACCAAGTAGATATTTATTCAAGGTGTTCACAGAACCACTGAAAAGGCTCTAATCTTATGTGCACATTTTGGGGATCAAAAAGGTCAAATGGGGTCATCTAGGGTCAAATATAAAGAATCTTAATTGACCGAAAAGAGCTATGCATCTTGTAGGCAATCAAATGAAAAGTGAAATAGAGTCCACAGTGACCTCCCTCTGTGAAGCCATCGTTTAAGGGGTCAAGGTCAATATTGACTTTTAAAATATTGGGCGCTACGACTTCGGCTCGCCCCAATATTTTTGCAACTCATAGCTCGACCAATCTTTTTTGTGGGCTGAATCAATCCAATGTTATTCCAAATTGGTCAGAAGAACCACACTGACCCAAGTACCCAGGTGTACAGTTTACCGTTGACCCTTCGTAGGTTCAATAGAAGGTCAAAACTAAACATCTTTTGAGGCCACTTACGCCGGCTACAATAGGTGCGCTATAAACTACGAAAATTCCACATGGAGCATCGTCTTTGGTCATGTATACGCGTTACACAAATAAGTTTGAACTCATTAACATTCACAATGGCGGCATGATCAATAAGAGGCAAATTGCTATAATCTCAAATCATACACCTGCGATAGTGATGTCGGTCACAAGTTGCGGATAATTCGAGACGAATCACGTTGAAAATTATTGGCCATTGGGGTTCACGTGCAAGAATTCAAATGAGGCTATTAATAGACAAAAAACGCTATAACTCATGAACCAAAGTAGATATTTATTCAATTTGTTCACAAGCACCACTGGGAAAAGCTCTAATACTTAGGGTGCACTAGTTTGGGATCAAAAGGTCAAATGGGGTCATCTGGGGTCAACATATAAAAGAAGCTTAATAGACCTAAATAGCTATGTCATCTTGTCGGCATCAATGAAAAGTGAAAGAGTCACAGTGACCTCGCTCTGTGAGCCATCGTAAGGGGTCCAAGTCAAAATACACAAAATATCAAGTGCTTATCATTGCTAAAGACCTATTGTCATCTTGTAGGCTCAATTTCCCTCAACGACAGATGAAAATAGTCTCCATGTATTGTGTGCCTCAACTAACTGCCATCTGGGCAAAACTTGTTATGATGATACCACTGTCATTGCCAGTCTTTGTCTACTTCAACATCAGACCTGACGGCAATATTATCCTGGAGTCTCTATTTTTATATTAATGTTACTTAATTAATTTATACTATTTTAATGCGAATTATTATAGTTTTAACGCATTCAAAGTGAAATGAATCATAAATCATTGAGCACTTCTTTGGGACCTGTACATAGATTGGGGTCAAAGGTCACATGGACATGCAGTAGTAACCGCATGATAACCCGTTCTTTCTAAAGCACATCGCTACCCTATTCTTTCTTTATAGCATGCGGTGCAGCCGCAATGATAGTATTGTCTCTCTCGTTTCTTTTCTTCTTCTTTTCTTTCTTCTACAAGACGCCTCAGGCCGTCTCTGTTCTGTTTTTTTGATGGGTTCTTTCTTTCTTCCTTCTGGCACATCTCTTGTGGCAACACTTCAATAATGGCCTCTAGCTCAGTCATTGTTTGAGGTATTGTGACCAGACTTACACCAAATGACCCGCTGACGCATCCCATTTATGTCACATGCTTGACCCCTGTCGGGTCACCTAGGGGTCACAGGGTCTAAAGTGTGCATTTTGCTTTAAAAAGTTTCATCAGCGCCTACAGATTACGCTGCATGGTAACGTGACTCATTTCCATATTAATCTGCTTGAGACCCTTCACTAAAGTTATGGGTCGAGAGTTCAATCTGGGGTCCCCCCCCCCCCATTAAGGTGGCACTTACCCGGTCTTAAAATAGTGAAAATTCTTATCTCAAAAAAAAAACATCTCCAAAAATAGCTATCTGCTATATGTCACCCTTGCATGGTAACGGTGACCCATACACATGAAGCACTTAAGACCCTTCAACAAACTTGTGGCCGCTTGGGGGGTCAAAGTGCATTAAGGGGGCACTTCCGGTCAAAAACGAAAATGTTCGCAAAAAATATTCATTTTTTATCTCAAAACCCAAGCATAGTACAGTGACTTAAACTTGCAGATATCACATGTTTTACCTCTGTATCAAGGTCTTTTTATTTTGGAGGCAAAGGGCATTTAAGGTCATTCCGGTTTTTAAGATAAATAATTTCAAAATTTGTAGCTCCAGAACGAAGCATAGTACAATTTTTTGTTTTGCTTGCATTGGAACCATGCCTTGGTGGGGTACACGAGTTTTTTTTATAACGGGAATCAAAGGTCATTAAAGAAGGTTGTCAAAAGTCCAATTTGTGCAAAAAATGCTAAAAATAAAAAATTGGGATTGATCTCAGCCTATAGAGGACAGATAAGCCCGTTATTACTACAGTGTGTAACATTAATAGTAGAAGAGTCTATGCGATAGGCCTCGACCCCAAAGGTCAAAGCTCAAGGTCAAGTAAAATTTACAAACAAGCCCGATTGAACGAAATTTGACAGGAATAAACCTCGTGATATCGTAAATAACAGAAAAATTACCGTTGACCCTATTCGTGACCCGGGGTCACGTTATAGAAGGTCCCAAAAGGTCAATGCCTGACATGCTTGGATTGAGTTTAAACCAATGATAATGTTCCTTGTAACTTGTTAACGCTGCTCCCTCTGATCTCCTCCGCCCCCGACCGGCTTTAAAACTATACCAAGGTCCAACGCTGGTCCAGTTCAACACACCAAATCGTCAGCAGAACAAGTGTACAGAGCTTTGTATGGTGTACAAAGTTTCCGGCACAGGTCACTGGAGAGGTCCATGTACGGCCCATTAGGTCAAATCCTAAAATACATCTTCCTCCTACAAAAGGGCGCACTGATGACGTCATTCATGCCCTGACGCGTCGCCTATAATCAGGTCTGTGGGATATACAAAGGATTTGAGATCATGGGTCAGGCAAGGGGCCTTTTAGGTCATATCGGGATTTTTATGTCCCTACGATTTGCGCCAGTTTCTTTTTCTCCAAAATGGCATATTTTTCAGCAGCCAAATAAATTTTCATGTGCAAAAGACATCAGACGTGATTGAGTAACCAAACCAGCCCTTCCATCAACGAGAAATGACCCCAAAATCCATTCTACTATTGCTAGTTTTTTCATATCAACCACCGCCGATACTATAATCAGTGTAATATCAGCCTTACGTCGTCTCTAGACCGCTACTGAGATAGGGTGGCGCGGTCTATCTACGATTATTGGGTTTGTAAATTTAACCAATTTTCCCCTTTTCCTATATTATACAATACAGAATCGACAGCTTTCATTTGAACACCATTTACTTCCAAGTCCCATTACTCGACAAGATATCGAATAAAACATTTTTGCACTGTGTTTGTAAAATGAGTAATTAGTATTACGGAGATTTTTTGCCTGAACTATTCATCTCTTTCACACCCCCCCCCCCCAACTAGGTCCTCCGGCTCCCCCCCTCACTCCCACTTGATATAATTCATGTATATCACTTCATCATGGTCTTAATACCCTCGACTGTGTTCATATCTGTACACAGATCTTTTCTTATATCATGCGGTGCCATCCAGCCATGATATACGTCTTCTCCTCGATTTCTTACAAGACGGCCCTCAGGCCGTCGTTGTTCTGTTTTTTGATGGGGCTTTACAGACGGCCGTCAGCCGTCTTGTGTCTGTTTTTTTGATGGCGTTCTTGTCGTCTACAAGATGGCCTCAGCCGTCTTGTTCTGGTTTTTGATGTGTTCTTTTCTTTCTTTCTTCTGATTCTTCTGTCTGGCAACATCAATTATTGCGTCTACTCGACATGTGACGTATGCTCCCATAGACTGGCACCAAATGACCACTGAGTCGTCCCATTTATGTCACGTGACTTTGACCTCTGTTGGGGTCATCTAGGGGTCACCCGGGGTCCAAAGGTGATTTTTTTAAAACTTATCTTCCATCTTCAGTTTACATTGCATGGTAAGCGTGACTCATGCATGTGACAGCTTAGGACCCTTTCACAAAAGTTATGGGTCGAGAGGTCAATCTGGGGTCATTAAGGTGGCACTTCCGGTCTTAATGTGAAACATCTTCAAAAAATCATTCAAAATAGCTATACTGCCTAATGCAACATTGCATGGTCACAAACTGCATACAGTACGCAGCAGCTTAAGACCCTTCACAACGTTGTTCTCGGAATGGGGGGCAAAGGTCATTAAGGGGGAACTTTCTGTCAAAAACAAAAATGTCTCGAAAATATTCAAAACTTTTTATCTCAAACGTCAACATGTAACTGTACTTCACTTGCATAGAGCTGGTTCATGTTACCTGGGGTCTGCAAGGTATTTTTATTTTGGAGTGGTAAGGTCATTTAAGTCATTTCCGGTTTTTAAGTAAATAATTTCAAGATTTTATCTCCAGAACGAACATGTAGAATTTTTTAGTTGCTTGGACAATGCATTTGGGTTGTTACACAGGTTTGTTTTAATACCGGGATCCAAGGTAGTTCATTAAGAAGGGTCCAAAGGTCATTTTGCCAAACAAATGTTAAAATAAGACCAAATTGATTTTATCTTAGCCTACAGGGTACGAGAAAGCCGTAGTACTACAGTGATTAACAGTACTAGTAAAGGCTTAATGATAGGCTCTTTACCCAAAGTCAAAGTTCAAGGTCCAAGGTCAAAATTTACAAACCAGCTCCGATTGAACGGGAAATTTGACAGGAATACTCCGCGGGTATCGTCATACAGAACAATTAACAGTTGAACCTATTCGTGACCCAGGGGTCACGTTTAATAGAGGTGCAAAGTCAAATCCCTGACATTCTTGGATTAGTTGACACTCAATAATATGGATCCTTGTAAAGTTGTTAACACTAAAATACATTTTCTGACATTTTTGACATTTATGTGCAGATACAGTGGTCAAAGTTCCAGTCCCTCAAGGGGTCCATTAAGGGGATCACCACCCATTCCCAAACGGGGCCCGTCTGTAATTAAAGATCTGTCCCCAGTCTAGTTTTCGTCTTTGTTTACCCTTGCTTCAAATGCGAAAGTGCCAATGCTTGGTCAGTTTGTAACGAGAATTGGTCACAAGAACCCCAGACTCAGTTCATAGAGTGTGTTCACAGTTTGACTATAGGGTCACGTAGGTCCAACAACGGTCAGTGTCGCGCTAACAAACACCCTTTTTCCTCTACTGCTCCCTACAGTTCGCATGTGCTATCGATGCCATTCGTCACAGTGGATTGCCAGATGCCTGGCAATATGGCTTGTTGACAGATTTTGAATCCAATGTCATTTAGGGGCCAAAAAGGGCAGTCTCTCTCTAAATCCCTCTAATATTTCAAAATGCTACTAGTGTTACACCATACAGTACCGTGATCTTGACAGCCTTCTTTTCTCAGAATAACCCCTGACCCAAGTGCCCACAGGGTGTTGACAGATTGGGGGGTCACAGGTCACACAAGGGGTCATAAGGATCAATTCGCTCTTACCCTCCTTTTTGCTGTTTCGGCCACAACTCACTTGCTATAATCACTAGACTTGGTCATTAAGAAACCGCTGGCACCCAAGCCCACATGAGTGTTTACCGATGGGGTCAAAGGTCCACGTAGGGGTCATTACCTCAAGTCGCTCGACCCCCTTTTTGGCGTTTCCTGTTCTTCTTTGTTCTGCCACAATCCAATTGCTATAATCACTAGACTTTTTCAGAATAACCAAGGATCTAGGCCATATATGGTGTTCACATATTTGGGTAAGGTCACCTGGGCCATTAAAGGGGGCTTCTTTGAAAATATTGAAAGACCTCCCACCAGATATCATTGCTATAATCACGCGGACTTGGTCAGAAGATGCTGACCAACCCGTAAATGGTACATATATGGGGTCAAAGGTCACATGACATTGCACAATGTAGTCACCGCATGTTATACTCGTGCTTTCTAAAGCGCAATCGATGCTAGTCTATTCTTCTTTCTCTTTCCACTCAAAAAAACATTCAAAATGCTACTATGCCAAACGGTTTATCCATTGCCACGAAATTGGTCAAAAGAACCACTGACCAAGGTCCCTATAGTGTACACAGATTGGGTCAAAGTTCATCGTGGGCAATTAAAGGGGCATCTTTGAAAATTTCCGAACTCTATAGAAGCCTTTTTCTTTTCTGCACAATAGAAAATGCAAAATCACCAGATTGTTAGCAGAAAACCACTGACCCAAGACCTTTAAGGGGTGTACGCAGATTGGGGTCAAGGTCTGTGGGCCGATTAATGGCATTCGTCAAATTCTATAATTCCTTCTTGTTCCACAATCAATTGCTATATTCAAAGACTTGGTCAGAAAACCGCTGACCCAAGGCCCCGATGGGGGTGTACCCGAATTTGATCGAAGGTCCATTAAGGGGTCATTAAAGGGACACTTCCGTCTAATTCCAAAAATGCATAGTTGTATTGCAAGGCTAGTCATGGTAACGTGACTCATGCATAATGCAGCAAGCCTGGGACCCTTCACCAAAGATGTGCTCAACATTGGGGTCAACGGTCATTAAAGGGGCACCTTCCGGTCTTAATGTGAAAAATCTTCAAAAAATTCATACCTGTCATTTGCAAGGTACTCATGTCACGTGACTCATGCATATTAAGCAGCGTGAGACCCTTAACCAAAGGTGTGCTCAACACGGGTGTCAAAGGTTCATAAAGGGGAACTTTCCGGTCTAATGGAAAAATCTTTCAAAATTAATATCTGTCTTTGCAGGTAAACATGGTCCTGACCCATGCATAATGGAAAAGCAGCTTCAACTCTTCCCAATGTTGTGCTCGGTATGGGGGGTCAAAGGTCATTTGTATGTCATCACTGCTAGGTTCGTGCTCTTTCGAGCACAATTTGCCCTCGATTTTATTTATTCATTGCCCACTTAAAATTGATGAGCCATCGAGATTGGGTTCTCTAGAGACTGACAATACGGCAATTGGTACCAATTAGGTTCCATTGCTTGTGAGGTTACTTAAGTACGTCCACACGTAAGGAAGGTCAGTGTTTTATTTCAGATTCCAAGACTCGCCCGAACAATTTTATAAAATCCCGACAAGTTTTCGTTACCACCCCTCCGGCGCAATATCTTCCTCGTGGAACTGGGAATCCCGCCTTATTGAACACCCACCCACATCGGCCCAATCGAGTACTTGCTTGACTACTTCAGACTCTAACACTATGGTGTTCTCATGTCTTATACGCAGTTGTTTCAGCTTGTTAGGCATCCTTTTCCATTATTGTTTCTATTGAGCATCTAGTATTAGTGGTAAAATATTTCTCTGGTGAATGTGTGATAATAGGGTAATTTATACTGTGCCAGCGTCAGGAACAAGAACCAAATTCTTTTCTGCCCAAGTTTAAATTTTTCTGTAGAGATCACCTCATAGGTCATATCCGCACTGCAACCGTGGAACAACCTTCAAAATAGCGCGTCTGTGGTATGGCCATGGTTGACAAGACATCTTGCTTAACACGCACTGGCACTTTTCACAAAATATGAAATTTCTTTTCTATCATTTGCTAACAATGATAGTCTGAGGCCATTGGAAGAACAAGATATTTTTACCCATAAAAATAACATACCCCCCAAAACAGATAGGACATTGATATGAGGAGGTAAAGCCAATCCAGTAATTTTGTAGGGCCACCTTTTAAAGTTTTCCATAACTTTAATCACAAATGTGTATGTTACATGAATATTGTTGACTCGTACCTCACTGATATTAAAACCACAAAGGTTAGAGACCAGTCAAACAGTGGGCATAGCGTTGGAAAGCATGCATACGGCGGCGTGTTCTTGTGTTAAACGCCATTTTTGTCGTCTCGTAATTTTAACTCCGTCCGCGACGTTAATTATAAAAGTCGTTCTGTTTACCCATAAGGAAGCTGATTTTGGTCGTAATCATTTCGGTGAGGGCTTTTGTATATAAAAGCCTTACAACCATGGCAAAATACGATGTTTGAAAAATCTTGCGGACACTATTTTTCAAATGTGCTAGTGTCTCTTTAAAATGTTTATTGATTGATCATCGGATATTTGTCCCATCAGCTCATGTCGTTACAAAGTAGAAGCCGAGAATGCTGAGTGCGTCAGCACAGCATTACCCTAACACAAGCGACGAGTACGGCGTAAAATGGTCTACTTGCTGTCATTCGCTGCTATGTTATCATGATTCCTGTTGTGTTGTGATCAAATTGTAAGCTCGCCATTTCCTCATGGACATAGCAATTTCCAGTTTTTCTACTTGCATGCGCATAGAATGGGGCTTTTTTCTATGTGGTGATCAGTTATGTTTCTCTGCAAAAAATAGTTCCTAAGACGAGTTTATTGGAGAGAGTTACCCACTCCCGCGTAAATAGAAGAGAATAGTAAAGTATTCTCTATTACCTTTTAATTCTTTGGTCTCAATCGATCCAGAAAATATTGCTCAGTAGACAAAGCTTATTTGAAAACAACTGGGTATCCAAGTTTTTGTTGATGCTTGAGTCCAGATTTTAGATTTTCCCAAAAATGACAATATGGTATAAGAGGCATGTGCCCTCAATATGTTCCATCATCATCAATCATATCAGTGGTCGTCCATGATGGAATTAAGAAGCACTAGCAACATACTGAACCCAGATTTTCCTATCATGCCTAGTTGTTGGATTGGAATCACATACCACTAAATAACTCCCCCATAGACTTGTGTACCAAATGACCTCTCAACAAACCTCAGTTCTCGCTATAAAGCGACTGGTTATTTAAAACGGATTTTTTGGGAAGATTAGGACCATGAGGCTCTTCAAAATTAAAGAAAAGATCATTGATGAAGCTGATTTTTTTTTTGGTAGCTACATAGCATCGAAAGAGTTGCATGTTTTTCAAAACGTCCACACCTAGTTGAAATCTACTAGAAATTCAATTGCGCGTTTCCCAAAACCCTCAGAAATTATCAAAAATGGCACAGAAAAAATCTTAACCACTCAAATAGTTTGTTACTATCCACACATATGATTATGTTCAAACTTGCATTAAAGACACATCTTCGCACATTTTGTTACTCTTCTTTAGGCAAGGCCAATTGGGACGCCAACACTGTCCTCGGCGCTGACTTCGTCCTACCTACCTAGTTTAATTTAGTGGTGTGAATTCCTGAAGAGACTGGACAATTTTCTGAAAAAAACCTATTTCATATATTGAATGTTTAATTCTGATCAGTAACGAGCTGTAGCCAAGATAGAGACCAGAAAATGAGTATAACCCTCCGTGCAGCAAAGTTTATATTTTTTGCTAGCTGCTGAAATGCACATTTTGTTCATAAGAAAAGATTCTATTGTTAAAGGAATGCAGAGGAATCACTAAAAAGACCCCGCTGTTGGGCTTTCAACCTCTGAGCAGAGTACGTAAGTCACCATGATATGATCAAATTCTATCAAAATGGCATTTAAAGGCCAATTTCTGACATGGGGGTCTTTTAAAATATATCCACCCATTGCACATCATTGGGCATTCCAGTAGAAGAGGGATCTGAAATGCACCCATTCAGTTAATTGGGGTATTTCACCCAATGCCTAATAAGCACCCAATTATGCAATTTTTGAGTAATTTTTGGTGGAATCTTAACACATCCTGTACCCCTTTTCTTTTCTTCTGGTGATTAACTTAACTCACTGAAATAATCTAATCAATCATCACCATCACATCATGGATAGAAGGATGTGCTGCCATAACGTTTACAGGCAATAGTTCACATGTTTGAAACTGCCTGGAAATGTTGATCGGAGGTCTATTTTAATTAGCAGCTGCTCATCATTGATTTGTATACAATGCAGGGCTAAAGATGCATACTTAAACTTGTGGCTCATGCATTTCCAATTTTCTTTCTTTCGCTTGGATCACCAATTTCACCACGATCCTCATAATACAAAGCTCGGAATTCATACACGTCCCATATCATGCATATGGCAATGCGTGATACATCATCGAACAAGATGTCTAATTTCTTCATGGAAATCCTTGTATGCAGCTTGAATGACCCAACAAGTGTGGTCACACCCCGGGTAACCCCCCCCGCCGGCCCCCCCAATGTTACCGAAATGTGCCCGTATATTTTTTAAAAGACATGTAGCCTAGCCCTATCATGCTATGACTCTAGACCGAGGCCTAGCTTATCCCTGCCCCTCTTGATGTGAGCATTTTTGAAAATGAAAAAAGAGTACACGGTGTACACATACAGAGTTGCATGGCTGCAAAATGTTGATCACTACCAGTTGACTGTTGTGGTTACATAATAGTGTCATGTAATAAGTAAAAACCTGTGATCAAGCATTGGCTATGAACTGATTCCGCTCTCATATGCACCCAAATGTCAAATCACTTGCAAACTTCTTACATCGGCTCAAATTAATCTTTAGAGTAAAGATGATGCTTACACATTGCAGAAAACATTAAAGTTTTTATCGTAACCTGACTCAACAAGGCGTGTGGGGCAATCCATTTATATGTGATGCATGAAATCTGTAGTAAATCCACACCACTAAATAACTCCCTAACTTGTTTACAATGACCTCTCACAAACTGCAATTTCTCGGCTTATAAGCGACTGGTTTTTTTCAAAAAACTGGATTTTTTGGGAAGATTAGGACCATAGCTCGTCAACAAAATAGAACAGGGCATATGATGAAGGCTGATTTTTTGAGCTACAGAGCATCGAAAGTTTGCATGTTTTCAAAAAACGTCCACAACCAAGTAGAATCGTAACTAGAAATTCCAAATTGCAGAGTCCCAAACCCTCAGAAATTATACGAAAATACACAGAAAAATCTTTACACCCATGGTTTGTTACAAGCCACACATTATGAGTAAGTTCAAATGTCATTTAAACATGCAACTTTAACATTTTTGTGACTCTTCATTTAAGGCAAGAATGCCATATTATGGGACGCCACACGTCCTTGGCACTGACAGTCGTCTCTACACGTGTTTATTTAGTGGTGTGATTCCTGAAGAGCCTGGAAATTCTGAAAACACCTATTTTCATAATATTGAATGTTATTCTATCATTACGAGCTTTAGCCAAAATATAGAGACCAATGAGGTAAAAACTGCACTGGCAAAAATTAGCTCTTCAAAAAATATAAAAAGTCATATGATGAAGGCTGATTTTTTGAGCTACAGAGCATCGAAAGATGTGCATGTTTTCAAAACGTCCACACCTAGTAGAAATCGTACTAGAAATGCCAAATTGCACAAGAGTTTCCCAAACCCTCAGAAATGATAAAAAACTAGCACAGACAAAATCTGTACCACCCATATGGTTTGTTCTAGTCCACACATTATGATTAATTTCAAATTTCATTTAAAGACACAACTTATCAACAGTTTGGGGACTCCTTCTTTAGGCAAGGGCCATATTTGGGACGCCACACGTCTCGGCACTGACGTCGGCTGCTACACCTAGTTGATTTAGTGTGTGATCCATATAGGGCCAGATTTAACTTTTTGATGGATCAATCGGGATACTGAGTGTCTTCTGCCTCATGTGCCCACTTTAAATTTGCAAATCTAATCACCATAAATTAATTTCTTTTGAACTATCGTCCTGGATGGGTTTTGAATTTTCCAAATTAACAAATGCTTGATAGTTATTACTCAATCATAAAAATTTCTTGCCATGAAATAAGTTGTTTTGACATATTTTTACACTGACTCCGTACATGTATTTGATCTGTCACTAAGTAACTTTTTATTGATTTCAAGTTAGAGGGTAACATTGTGAAGCACCCAGTGTTCATGCCAGTGTTTGATTGTGTCACCAATTTGGGGTAATAATGGTTTGATCCCAAGGTTCATCTTTTAAGTCTGCCACAACGATAAAAATGCATGGATTGCAACCTTTAACTTCAAAACCGAAACAAAGTACAGACATCTGTGTAACTTCATAGTAAATTAAAATTGCATTGTCATGCACATTAAGTTATTGGAAGATGTATTTTATCACTACCAAAATTTTACTACATAACTTACCTAGTTTTGAACAAACTGTAGATCTTGATGTTCAGAGTCTTGCTTGTTAACTGTACATAATAGATCACCTGAAAGGCATGTGAATTTGTCAATTTAAGGTGATGTATGTTATATAATGCATAGAATTTTTAAAGTATATTTCAGTGTATTCTCATTGTATAATGCAACCTTTTAGAGGGTTGTTTAAAACTAGAGTTCTCATAATTGCAAACAAAAGTGTATGCTTTGATGCACCCACCCACTTCACTTCATTCAAATAATATGTGTAGTCAATATAGTAGCCGATTGTGATATCATTTACAATAATAATAATAATAATACACATTTTTGAAAGACTCATTAAATACCACAAAGGAATCTCTATGGCCTGACAAAAGCGGGGAATAACAAGGCCGCAAAGTAAACAAATAAAGCCTTAAAAATACCATAACAGGTGCAACATGATAAAAATTTTTAAAAAACCTGATATAAGAGGCATTATAGCTACAATAAAAATATTAGAAGTACGATGCAAACATATCATTGAAAAAAAAAGTATAATTATTAAAATACCTTAAAGCTACAATAAAATTAATGAAAGTACCACGCAAGAAAAATCAGGACTAGCAAAATACTCAGAAAACATGTACGTCTTGAGGCGACATTTTAAACTGGATTAAACCAGTGGAAGCAGAACGAATTGTCTGTGGAGTGATTCCAGTTTTGGGGCGGCAGTCAAAAGAAAAGGATCTTTGGCATAGGAATATGTCCGGGCATCACGAGGAGGATTGAGCAAATTGAACGTAAATTACGAGCCGGGGTGTATTTTGTAGAAGCTCTGATAAATAAACAGGAGCAAGTCCATTAAGCATTTATATGTGATAAGAAGCAATTTGAACTGGATCCGCTTGGCAATAGGAAGCCAATGGAGCTCAAATAAACATAGACTCAAATTGTTTTCTTTTCTTCAAAGTCAGTCTAGCAGCGAATTTTGTATACGTGAAGTTAGATTTGGTATGGGGTAGCATAGAGAAGACGTTGCAGTAGTCCAATTTTGATGTACGAAGCAATGAATGAGACGTTCAGTGGTCTTGAGATCAAGGTGGTATTTACGTATTTGACCTATTTTATATAGTGCCCAAGGAAGCGTGCGGAAGACATTACTAACCTGACTGTCCTAGATAACTTATCATCCAAACACACACCAAGATTGCGAAGCATTCAGATTTTAATGCAATTGGAGACGACATCCGATGTTGACAGTCTGTATGGAAGTAGAAGGAATAAAGGTGAGGAGGAAAATGAGGAGGGAAAAACATGACCTCCGTCTTGCTTTGTCATAAAATTTAACTTATTAGACCACTGACCATGCCGTGATGTCTCAACACAAGTCACAAGCTTTTGCATGGCACTATTCTTCAGAATGGGAAAATAATATATAGGTGTGTGTCATCTGCGTTCATGACACATTTCAATCCATGCTTTGCAATAATGTCCTGCATAGGCGCACTAATACATTAAAACAAAGGATAGGTGCCAATAAACTGACCCCTGGGACACCAAAATAATAGGATATGCATAGCGGAGAGGTTACCATTGATGTTAAACGCTTGTACACGACCTATCAAAGAGGTGAACCACGCAAGAACAGATGATGTTATTCTATACCTGGATGTCAAAAGCTGCAGCAAAATTTGGTGATCTATCGTATCGAAGGCTGCAGAAAAATCTAACAGCACAAGGACAGCTTCGTGGTGTTGCTCAAACAGCCCAAGAGATCATTCATTTGTAACTCTAAGTAGTGCAGTCTCGGTACTGTGGAGTAACGGCGATGAAGCCTGACTGCATATGGCACAAAGTGGTGATTTCAAGGTAAGTCTGCAATTGCTTCACAACGGGACACGTTCTTCTAGTACCTTTGCGAGGAAGGAAAGCATTAGCGAGATTGGTCTGTAGTTCTGAAAACAGCATGTTGTCCAGGTTGGGCTTTTTGAGGAGAGGGATGATATGTGAATGTGAAATCTTGAGGTTTTATATGGAACAATTCCCGACTCCAAGGAACTGTTTATAAGTCAGGTAATAGCAGGAATCAATCCTCTTTGCACTCCTTAAAAAGTGAAGCAGGGAGAGGGTCAAGAATCAGATGATTTTATTTTTTGCGGACTCCCCAAGAACTTTGAGAATGTCATCCGCAGGCACTTTACTAAATTCCGACAATGAACTAGTACACACATCACTTATTTTAACAGATAATTGAGGATGAGAACAGAATCAAGTTCCCTCCATAATACGTGTAATTTTGCTATCAAAAAACTCAGCAAATCTGTTTGACAGTTCTTTAACACATGTGTGAGACGGCCAAAAAAGGGGTGGCTTTTAACTGTGTCATGTGGTGATAAGCCGGAACCGATTTCTTGCTGTCAAATTGCATTAACTTGGAAAGATGATACTCAGTTTTTGGCTCTTCGAGTCCTCCTGTGAGGCTTTTAATTGTTCAAAGAAAGCAATTTTGTCGACTTGAGGCCACTCTTTATCAATTGCGCCTCACAATCTCTCTTCAGTCTTTGACTCACGAAGTGAAAGTGAATCATTAAAAACCAAGGAGAATTGGGACGATTAATGAAACAGAACGCGCACAAGAGGAGCATGACGCATCAAGGAGGATGCCTTCAAAAGGGAGTTATGAGTTGTCAACACATTGGCGGGATCGATGCCGACACACAACAGATAATTTTGAAGAGGTAATATCCTTACGAAATTGTGTGATATCAATCTTGCGCACTGTCCCGAAACGTCAGAAAAGTCAGAGTCATCTTTGTGGCAGGAGGGCGTGCTAGGTTCAATAAATGGAAAACAGCGTAATGATCTGATGGAAGATCTTATGGGTAGACACATCTGCAACTAAGTTAGAGTCCATGCGGGTAATAACAAGGTCCAGAGTATGGCCTTTTTGGAGTGGGAACGCATACATGCTGTTTCAATCCACAAGATTCCAGGATGCTAAGAAATTGGAGGGCGTCCACGATTATCGTGAACACTCAACATGGAAATTAAGAGTCCCCTGTGAGAAGGCCTGATTACAGTGCCAAAGGTCAATGGTCAAGGAGAGTTGAAATTCAGCAAATAAAGTCTTGAAACCTTGAGCTTGTTTGCCTTGGATGGTTGGGGTCGATAAATGCTCAACAAGCGTTGACAATAAGACACATATCTCAGGGGTAGGACATGCCCAATGAACAGCACACAGTGATTCAAATCGAGTCAACATCTGGCGTAACCTGAGTGCTAGCTTTTTCAAAGAACACATTAACGTATGCAGTAGGAGGGTCAGTAGGAGGGCACTTACGCACATCAGACAGACTGGACTAAGGCTAAGCAGACATATTGTCATAGTCTTCAGCCTTCAATTTAAGTGATTTCAGAGTTTCAAATACCAATTCAAAACCAAAATACAAACATTGTACTTCCCTTTAACAGATTTGTTGTGAGCAGGATTAACAAATTCCTTTGAATAGGACTGATTTTGTAGGACTCAGTTGATCGGTGTTATTCATTCCCTTATCCTGTCAGAAAATTTTGACCAAAATGGTGTTACATGTATTTAAATTAAGCAATTAATACACAAAACATTGTTTTTCTTTCAGTCTTGGAAAGCATGCAGTCATTCAAAATGGTCATGTCAAGGCTGGGTGCTTTCAAATTCGGGGGCATTTGGGTGACAGATGACAGAGGGGTGACTGGAGACAGCCAAAGTTCCCATACCCTAGGATTATTTTGATAAATTTGATAATTTCCCAAACTGGTTTCTTAGGGATTTTTTCAAAAATCCCCCCCCCCCCAAATAATGGTCTTTAGATTGTCATGGTAAATTTGTCAAAATTTAGGGTCTTGGGTGACAACAATGCTGAAAATGGGGGTCTTAACAACATGAGAAGTGTGGAATTTTAAAAAAAAATACTGCATGTTTGACCCACTTTTCCATTTTTGGTCATTTTGGCCAAACAAATTGCATTTTTTCTGATTTTTTTTTTTTCAAAAAATATTTTTAAATTTGAAATTAAAATGGCCATATAATGTGTAGTGTATGAGGTGCTTTGTAGAAATATTTGTTTTAATTTGGGCCATTTTTATTTGGTGATGTGCAACCTACAGTCAGGGGCGTAACAGGAGTCATTTGTCAGGAGGAGCAAATGCCTGGTTTTCGAGGAAATTTTTAACGGTTGGAGGGGTTTTGAGGCAGGAAGATTTTGAGGTTGGAGGTGAAAATTCCTGGTGAAACAGCAAAAAAAGGGCCGGATTTGGAATGATTTCAAACTTTTTTCCCAGTTCAAAGGTCCTTCTGGGGTGGAAACGTCCCCCCCCCCACCTGTACACTACTGCCTACAGTGAACTCTCCAACTAATGAGAAATTTTTGTTGAGACATAAAAATGAGGCTTCTTATAAAATTGCTTATTTTACTTACAACAAATTTATTTTCAGTGGGGAAAGTAAATATTAAACAGATGTACCCCGTGAAGTCGCATTTATATGGCGGGCAGGTTTGTGGGAGTCTGCAAAAATTAACCTGATTTCACGCAATGTTGTTTTTTGAAACAAGTGACAAATACACAAATACAAAGATCATTTGTTCACATCAAAATGAACAGTAGGTTAATTAAATGGGGCAATTCAACGTTAGTATGAATTTTCTTTCTGAAAGTAGACAATGCAGGGCAAAATGACTAAAATTAGTGCTTATAAAAATAGTGTATGTTAATTCTTCATGTTCCCCCAAGAACATCCACCATTTAAAAGTTGTTTTGGTCAACAGTTTAGATCACAAACATAGCCTCTGTGTCTGCTTGAAGATGTCAGAACCCCCAATTCAGTACTCTTTAAAATGTTCAGCCCTTTTTTGCAGCAGCAGACCCTCAACTAAGTTCCGTAAAGTTTCTTCCTTAGTCTGCTAATTTTACAAGCACAGGAGTTTGTGTTAGACCTGTGTGATTTTTCAGCGTTTCCAATGTTCTTTTCACAGGTGCCTTAACTTACAGTATTGATTTTGATGACACTTGGCGTGGGATTTAAGTTGTGGTTAAAGAAATTGAGTCAGACGTTACATTGGGGTAAATTGATTGAGCGGTACACTTAAGACACTATGAATATTCAGGATCCATGTATTGTGTCATTATACAGTGAATTATATGAATTGAAAAACTAGATTTCTGGTTGGTATAGGCTACAGAAATCCATATATTAAAGGGAAACAAAGACAAATTTAAATGCTTGTGTTGTTTCAATATAAAATAGGGTGAATTGTTATTGGATCAAGCAATCATTGAAATCGGTATTTTCTACCAAAGATATTATTTTAGCTTACTTACAGGTTTATATGATATTTTGCACATTACATAGTGCAGAATACGGGTTTACAAGATTTTCAGGGAATCTGATATGCTTGAATCTTCATTGCCGCTCTTAAAATGTGCCGTTATTGCCACAGTTGCCAAAGTTGTCAAGATTGGATCAGATGAGGTTTATTCAGAGATGGAGGTTTTAAAGGATAAAGGTCATGGAGGTAAATGTGAGTAAGTGTAAAAAAATGCTTAATTTTCCTCCAAACAGAGGGCTTTCACCAAATTTATCAGAATGGATCCTTTGGAATAGGTCATTGGAGGTGTTGAGTTTAACGGCCATTAGAGATGAGGTGATTTGAAAGGGTTTAAATTGCTGCTTTGTCCCAAACAATTGATGGAAACATTCACCAGCCTTGTATAAAATGATTTTATGGAGTGGTATGCTCTGGTCATTATGGGGTGTGGTCAGGATAAATAAAGAGGTTAAAGTCCATCTAGGGGTTCATTGGAAGTCATTATGTAAAATGGTTCTCAAAATGGCCGCTATGTCCACTTAGACCTAGATTAGTGCGTCACCCAAATTGATTACAGCATTGGTTATGGTGATATGTTACTGGGATGTTCAGGGATAAGTCAGCTGTCATTAATGATCATTTGACCACATATTATTTTTTTTAAAATGCTTTTGAAATTTATGAACGGGCACCAGTTTGTTTGCTAACCACTTCAATTACCACTTCCCAATCTTTTTCTTGCAGCAAATGTGGTCCAAGGTCATTAACAGGTCAGGTCAAGTTAACACATTCCACTGCTAAATTTTAAGTACTGCTGAGCCGCTTGAACCATTGATGCTCTTGTTTTGGACTTTTATGGCTGGTACATTCCAGGGAATGTGAGTGATGACGTTATTTGCGATGTTATTTTGGTAGTCATACAAAAGTCAAAAGTTTGTGGAATTTTAAAAGAAAATCAGGTCAAGTCAGGGCAGTCTCAAAACAGGTGCACTTGTCTTTGTTTTAAACACAAAAGCACCCAATGTCTCGAAAAGAACAACTTGGTAAACACAAAATATAATTTGATGAGGACAAGACATATAACATCTCAGATACAAGGCACGACCTGACAATTAGCATGACATGGTAACCTAAAGACAAGACATGAAACTTGGTAAGGACTAGACATAAGAACTTGGTAAGAATGACATGCAACATAACTTGGCAAAGACATAACATGACAAAACCTGATAAAGACAAGACATATCAATTTGGTCAGGACATGATCCTGGACATGATATAGAAACTTGTTAAAGACAAGACAAATTCCATGTCATAAGGACCTGACTACATCCAGCCCACGTTTTGTCTTTTGTTTAGAGAAAATTTGTGGAAAAAACAAAGTCATGCCTTTTCTCTTATCTTTACCAGCTGTTGTCATGTCTTGTCCATACCATGATGTCGCGCCTTGCCTTTAACAAGGTACCTGAACCATGCCCATGCTACTTGTTGTGTATCTACAGCATTTAGAAACAGCAAATGTTGCAATCCAAAATGTGCGTGATCCGATAACTGGAGAATTACATAATGAGTTTGACAGTGTATCGTCCTTGACCCTGCCTACCTTTAAAAACAAAAATCTGGTAGTAATGGAAAGTCAATTGAGAAGTTTGTTGCTGGGAACAGCTGCAGATAGAGAAATGGAACTTGCATATTTTGCATTCTATCACGAACATTCAGAGATTGGTGGGAAGGGATTGAAAGTGCGCCCTCAAGTTTTACAATTTGAGAATTTTGTATTTGTATTAGGCCCTACATGTACTCATTGTCAACCACCTAAGTAACAAACAAGGAATGAGCCACATTTTTAATTATCAAACTATAGCGATTTTAGATTTTCGGGATCCAGACAAATTAACACAGTGACCTATGGGGAACTTAAGTACTCACAAAATTAAAACGGATCATAATCAATTAAAATTTTAAACGTAAGTTTGTTTTGTGGTCCTCATAGTAGAGCTAGGAGCAAAGTAGAGTTTAATATCACCATCACATTCTGAATGTCACTCAGAAATTAAAGGTGCAACAACTTGATTTCAGATAACAGGTGTCCTAAAATATGTGAAAATTCTGATTTTTGCACTGGTGTAAAGCTTTCTATCAAAAATATCCCCATCTGAAAGGATTAAGCTGAATTATTTCTTTGGTACAAAAATTGTGAAATTTCTAATTTCCTATAGGATCAAATATGAAATTCATCCTATGTTTAATAAATTATATTGAAATTTTTAGCATATAACAATCACCTTTTGTTTTCACTTTAAGACATTTCTGTACCAAAGTTCAAGGTAAGAAATCTTTTGAGTTTCTAATATATATAAAATCACTACATATGACACCCTACGTGGATGCCTCAAAATCTCTCGTTGCACCTTTAACTTGGAGGCATGTAAAGGGTAATTTGTATGATAGAAAATCTTGGTCAGTATTTGGTGTAGTATTAGTATTTTAGTATTACCTTGTGTGCTACTCAATTTATGTATATTTGACATTTTGCAATACATTTTTAATGTACAGATTGTATGTTATTTATATAAGGCTTTTAGATAACCCCATGCAACTTGCGTTGTGGGGTTTTGTTAGTGGATTTGTAAATTTCTAGATTCAGTACTATCTCTATATTTTTATTTGGAACGTGATGAAATGTGAAAGAAAGTAAACAATGTTGAAACAATACGAAATAATTGGCGTTATGTGTGCATTTGTAACCAATACAAATTGGAGATTTTAATTAAGGTTATGAAGGTTTATCTTTGTGAAATAGACTATGTCTTTCCTTTTGGTCTATTACACTGTTTTAAAAATAATTGTACTTAGGGGATGTTAATTCGCGTTATTTTGGTCTACTGTCGCATATGGCGGTGGTGCTGGAAAATACTGCAATTCATCAGGTCACCCTGTATGTTATTTGTCATCACTCGACTGGCGTTCTGCTTCGCGATCGGATATCGGGGTATTTTGTTAATATCTACCTTTATCCCATTTTTCTAGAGAGCTCAAAAAGACATTTGGGACGGTGAAAATTGGCACTATCACTCATCGTTAGAGAGGCGCTGATGACCCGAGTAAGGTCAAGGGCCGTGCGGCTGTTCCTCCAGCTAGCCTGAGGCTCGGTTATCCTCCTTTTTGTTCGATGAGCATACATCTCAAAAAGTTAGTCATATCCGAATAAAATTTGTGGATTTGAATCCCACATGAATCAAAGGCGAGAATATATAGACTCCACCCGCTTCCACCGATCGTATAGGCCGGCTATGTTTTAGTCGTAAATACGCGTTTGAGGTTTCGGAAGTGAATCAACGGTTCGGGCAACGGTTGACGGGATCGCGGGACTATGCCATTGCGTGCAATTGCGCTTGACCATTGCCCGACATAAAAAAAACAGAAAAGAAAAGAATAAAAAAACAAAACAAAGACGCCGCAAAACACAAAAAAAACATGTTTCCACAAACAACCATTATTAGTCCGCCTGCTTTTATTCGTTATAGCTTAAATGTGACCAATATCCTTTTATGAAGGAAACCACCCACCACTCTCCGTAAGAGCTCATTGGCTACCAATTATGACGCGTTGTCCTTAAGCTTAATGCTTTCTTACTTACAAGGCATTTCCGGACAATTGCCATCTTACTTGTCCGAATACCTGCTCTTTGTATATTCCTGCAGGCCAGATTTGCGTTCTGCCGATTACAAGACGCTCCACTCACTGTTCCTCCCAGCACAAAAAGGTCAGTGGTGACAGGGCTTCAGCAATGCTGCCCCTAGCCTATGGCACTTCTTTTGCCTTCTCTGTTCGCGCCACTCCAAGCCCATTGTTACTTTTAAGAAACCTCGAAATTTCATCTATTTCCTAAGAGTTGATTGTGTGCTTAAATGTGTTTTTTGATTATTGCCTCACATTATATTTAATTATGCTGAGCGTTTTCATAATGTTAATTACTTATCTCATAGTAATATCAACAGGTATTGTAAGATGAACCATGTTTTAGGCTAAATAGAATTACTCTCTATTTTGTAACGCGCTTTGACCTTGTTGTTGAGAAGGCGCTAATATCAATGAATGCCGTTTGTATTGGTGGTGTGGTGTGTGTGTCTTCAACCACTTTCATTTCAAATCCATTTATTTCGAGGGTTGGCTAGTAATAGAAGGTCCGAAACTGCAAAAAATGCAGAAGTTGGGACTTTCTGTTCGTAACGGTATGGTGCTCCAGCGGTGTTTTCATAAGGTTACACCCTTTTCTGACATACTTGTCTGACACCCTATGAAAGGTTTCCGAATTCCTAGGTGTCAGCAAAGCATGTCATTAAAGGGTTGTCACCTATGGAAACACCCTGCTCCATCATTGAATCGTGGTCAAGTGAAATTCTGCTGTATCTACAATGGGAAGTGGAATTGAGTTTAGCCCAGGTTATAATTTTAGGAATATCTGGGTGATTCAGATTTTTTTGGGTAGGCTAACCAAAATCTCAAAATGGCCAACAGCCGCACGCAGTGAGTTAGTGCCTTAAGTCAAACCCTCTATTTGATATCAGTGATATTATACTTAAACTTGCCTTGCTTGTGTTGAGATTGTTGAAATCAAAAATGATCATTCCGGATAGATGCCATCATGTGTCATTGTCCAATATCGTACACAGCGCTAATTCTCCTTCCCATCAGGCTCTCACATTGATCACCTCATCATGCATAGTTTTACAGTTTTAACAGTTTAGTATGACCAAAAGTCCAAATGTTATTGATATACCACCCCCACATATAGGTTATATCAATGAACAATATCACACGGTATTTACTGAAAATAATTAAACAGTATTAGAACGAATATTAAAAGCAGAAAATAACAAAATTAGATACTACTTTTAAACGTCAAAGCACTGACAGTCATTATTTTTAAGACATACATCATATCAGAGAAATTATCAGTATTATAAGCTATTATATGAGATAAATGCTCTTTACGCTGAGGGGTACAGATTAGCTTGACCAATTTTGTCCCCTAATTTATGACTTTAAAAAACCAAACAAACAGGTTATGGTCAATAAGAGCCACATATAAAATTATACAAGCACAAAAGATATAAAAATGTAAACAAGTACATCGTAAACTGATTACAAGTCATGTATCAAGGAAGACGAACAGAAAGAGCTGATCTAACATAATCCGCAACTTACCTTAATAACATCAAATCACGAGCACACATAAGTTTCACAAACATAGGTCCATATCAGATAAATTCAGTAACAAGAGCATCATTAAATTGGAGCAAAAAAAGTGGACCAGAATGTCATTATAAGGCAGGACATTCATGAGAAAATGGAAACTCATGCTTCAAAACATTCAGATCCACAAAAACAACAAATCCGATTTTCAGCTGGTATCCTGAGGAGTAATGTAGCGACCTTTCCGATCATGCGTTGATGAGCACTAATACAGAGTTTACAGAGTGGTGATCTAAGATTATGGTTTAACAAACGGAACATAGTTTTCTGATTGACTGCGTTTTAAATGTACAGAGTCCTAGTTTAGTTTTGAACAGTAGAGATTGAAGATACCATTCATTATTATACCAGTAGACAAGGGAAGAGTTATAGATTTCATGACAGATGCTTTATGGAGAATATTACGTTTATCCCAAATATCAAATTATCAGTTAATTACATATAACTTTTATTCATTTGACCAGTAAAGTCTTTAACATTTCTAATCCGACGGTATCAATGAGTGCATGAATAGCTAATGAATCAGGAACCCTCCAAACAATCATCATTAGTTTCCCCGAATTTTAGTGAGAGAGATAACATAAAAATACAAAGGGGTGACTACCCAATTCACCTATCACTGCATTATAGTAGCTCTACGGTGAAAACACCCAATTATTAATTTACAGCAGTTGATATGAAGTGTTTCGCTACAATTTTTTATCACAAAATTATTAATAAAATTACAATTCTTAAGGCCCTTAAGTAAGTAAGGTGCCCAAATTTCACAACCATAACTTAAATTAGGTCTAACATGTATTAAAAAGTTTGAAAACGCATTTACATGAAACTCCATAAAGGTTGCCCTAATTTTAAAGAAAAGCATTACTTGCTTTATCCTCAAGCTATTAATAACTGACGTAAAAGAACCAGATGGAGTGAAATATTTATACCGAGATATAACTGTATTCATTACATAATTGAAGTGATAGATTACCATACAGAAATGGTCTTTAGTAATTGAATGACCACTTTTTGTTAAAAATCATAATTTTTTGTGTTATTAATATTAACATTAATTTCCAAATGAGAGCAATAATTATGTATTTATCAAGAGCAATTTGAAGACCAGAAAGCACTTCGGGGGACATTAATAACTAAGTCATCAGCATACATTAAACAATTAAAGGAGACTCGTTAATTAACAGGGTCACAACGTATTATCAAAAATATTTGGGAGATCATGAAGAAATATATTTAAAGAATAAGGGAATTAAGAAACAACCCTTGCTAACACCAACCGATGTGTTAAAAGTATCGGTATCTTAATATCCATTTAACAGTAAAAGAAAAAACAGGAAGTATACATATCATGGATGATCTTAAGGCATTACACAAATTACCGACTTGACATAATTTTAAATATAAGAGCATTTCGCCAAATTGTGTCAAAAGCAGAAGAAAAATCAACAAAAAGACATACACATTGTTTAATTTTGAAAATTACGTCAATAACAGTCTTTGAGGACTAAGATGTGATCTTGAGTTCGAGAGCCTTTTTGAAAACCAATTTGCTCTCAGGAATATGGACCGTTCATTGGTGAATGCTGTTAAAACCTTTTATGAAGCACTAAACAAAAATAAAACTTGCAGATTGCTTGACACCGCAATACACATATAATTCTTGGGGTGACTTATCAACCTTTTATGTATAACTGTAAGAGTGCTCATCTCCATTGATGAGGAAGTGACCACTTAGACGATCAAATTAAAGATTTTAGCCAATATAGGTGCAAGAGTAGAGCTGACACTTTTAACTTTCATTTTCTAATACAATCAAGACCAGGCGTTTTATTATTTTTCAAATGAGCAATTGTCAAAACTCAAAACAGGCGTAATTGAAAAATATAACTCCACTAAAGGAGAGTCTTGGTGAGTACACCAAAAATTATTAATTGTTTTCCCCCAAATTCTTTATCCGAGTGTGGAATATGGCGATTCATAAGTGTTAAAAAAAAAATGATTCACCATTCATTCGGTGTAACTGAATTGCCTATCAGACAGCTTTGTTTTATCACATAATTCATCGTAAAGTTTCCAAAAAGCTCTAGGATTTACGTTCCTCTTAAAATTATATAAGTAGTAAAAATAGCAGAACAGAAATTGAGACCGTTTGAATTAGGAGGTCCTATATTATCTTTTGACTGAACGATAGCTATGAAGAAGCGTAGTAGTAGGCGTTTTTTTAAGACAGAGAGCAAGTGAACGAAGTTGACTATGTACATATTACAATTCAGAATCATGCACTTTTTGAAGTTTTATGAACTAGAAGTATCAGATTGTTACATGGTTTGTATGACCGTTTTTTCTTGTATTAATACCAGCCTTTTACCAATATCATTCAGCAAGTCACTAAACTAGTCACAGGATCACTAAAATCGTGTACAGCATCAGAGTTTGGGATTGGACTGTAAAAAAGTTCGTAAGCGGTGATTTAAATATCTGGTTGACCCAATGCCTTCATTACCATAAATGAGATGAATTAGATGTCCAATGGAATTGGCGAGGAAGATCATGCATTGGAATAACAGGATCACTAGCATTACCAGTATTATTTACATTGGTATAGGTGAGTAGTTTTAATAATACCGAGACCATACAGTGAAGGAGTATGGAGTTAACTCATGAACTTGCAATAAATCAATATGAGAGACAAAAGAGTGAGTGCCATAAAAATATAATCAATTACACTTGGAGTTCCAACATGATTATAACAGTGAAGTCACCATGCCAAATCTCCAAGTTTACGGCCATTGATAATTCTAAGACTACCACTTTTACATAAATTAAATAGAGATTTGCCATTTGTATCAACACCATGAGGATCTAAATTGTATTCCGGGCAAGAGGCGTGTCACAATATAATCATCAATGGTAGTGATAAATGACAGAGTCATCTGCAATAAAAGCGGATCAACACAAGGTCTTGCATTGAAATCACCCAGAATAATACATTTACAAGAGTAGAGTACTTTCAAAATCTCATCTAATAGTGTAAAAATGTCATCTCTGGTGAGTAAAGGTGACCCACACGGGCTAAATAAACAGAGCATATGTACAGATCATTTGAGAAGCCAAAAAAAGGTCTTATCCAATTTAAACCACATGAATTCAGAGGGTTGGTGCTCATAAAAAGCAAACCCCCCTTAAGTAACTAAGTTTAATACCTACTGCAAGACCACCTGATGCCGTGTAGCCCTAGTAGACCGCCTTTCCCCCCCCCCCAGGTATAAGATTTGAACCAATGTGATAATCATTAAGTTAAGAGAATCAGAAACATCACAGTGCGTTTCAGTAAGGCAGAAATATATCTAAAGAAAGAAAGCAAGTTACGCACTTGTGGAAAATTAAATTTTGAAGTTCGAAATTAGCCAATCTGTGAATGTAAGGAATCAATATTTCCATTACCAATACTCAAGAGGATGATTTAAAAAGAGGTCATATTATGGTTAGCGCCTAAGAATGCTTGGTTTGATTCCTCCTAATGCTGAGGCCTAACATTAATTCCACCTTATATCGCACATTGCTACATAACAACGGGTACCTCAGAAGTGAGGGTGATAACCCATCCTCAGAGCTCAACAAATGTGACTTAACTATACCATTATGTAGGAAGTTAGTATGATCACAGAATGTTACTCTGGAGGAATCAGCAAGTCGCCTAGCTTCTTTAACAAAACATTTGTGATTTCTATCTGTGCATCTAACTCTACATGTCACAACGCGGAAGTCAGTGATAACCCTAATTCTAAAATTATTTTAGAAAAAAATGTGTAAATCTATTATCATATCATTTAATCTATTTACAACTTCTACTGGTGTACAGAAATTTAACATCGTTAGTTCATAGGTGAATGAGTAAAAACAGTCCGAGCATATCCAGGGTTACTCAAGAACTATCCGCCTCAGAATGGATAGGCTGGTTGGATAGGACGTTGGCTCTTGGAAATAAGCGTTGAGCATATAATAAAGAAAAATGATTAATGGATTAAGGTGCAAGCATGACCGGGAATAGTAGTGGCATTAGTCAAGACTGAACAGTGCAAGAATCATTTTTCACTGAAAAAATGAACGCCGAGCCAAATGACTCACTTCGCTGGCTATACTAGTTGTATTTGAATTAAGGCGCCATGCCATTGGCGATTATCGACTGGAATTGTTTAGAAGGTCGCTTCCACTAAACATGTTATATAAAGATGTCGCAAACCGTATTTGAGTTGCTATATGCGAGAAAGTAAAGTGGGGAAGGGGGCACTAATACTAATTTCGCAAAATTTGTCCTTTACACATACAGCGTGTTTATAGTGGATATTCGGTATATATACGTTACCCGTATCCGCATATATGATTAGGCGCTAATTGACTGGAATGCGTGTTATCCGTAAATTCAGCTGTTATAGTAAGCGAGATACCGTATATGAACACATATACGGTATTATCCTGGATGACCTGGGTCACGTCCGCGCAAAGCATTGTGATCACTTAAAGGTGCAACGAGAGAGTTCAAATAACGGGGTCTGAAAAAAATGTGAAAATTCTGATTTTGGCACTGCACTGGTGTAAGCTTTATATAAAAAAAAACCATCTCCATCTGTAAGGATTAAGCTGAGAAGTGTTTCTTTGGTACACAAATTGTGATTTTTTTTATTTTTGTATAGGAGCAAATACGAAATTCAGCCTATGTTTTCTATTGAAATATAAGCATATAGAAATCATCTTTGTTTTCACTTTTAAGACAATTACTGTACCAAAATACAAGGTAAGAAATCATTTGAGTGTCTAATCTAGACGAAATCAGATACATATGGACACCTTACATGGTGTATCAAATCTCTCGTTGCCACCTTTTTAAAAACACATTCAAAGTGATCATGTTTAATTCTAGTTTATCTTATACTCCATTCATACCCCCGTGCACTCAGGAACGGAGTAAAAGGATATGTGGTCCGCCCGGAGCCATAGTCCGGGCCCCATAGAGGACACGGAAAAACGGTGAAACTAATGTTGCGTGAAGATCAACTGAATTGGGGGGGGGGGGGGGGGGGGGGGGGGGGCGAATGCTCCTATATTCATTTCACCGGTTTAGGTGGACTATAGCCGCGAGACCATATCATCCTGCCACACCGGTCTTTCATGATCGGCTACTCGTAATAATAATTAGGCCTATTTGCAAATTTTCAGTATGTCCTCCTTGCCGCTAGTAGTTGCCTATCTGCGCAATGCTCCTCACAACTTCCGGTGTATACGGTATCAATATGCCGGTGTGAAAGGAGATATGGTCCGGCAGGATTCATAGTCCGGGCTCCATAGACGACAACGGAATAAAGCGTGAAACTAATGTGCGTGAAGAGTCAACCAAACTGAATCGTTACTATTGTTCCCCATTTTGTTCCGGACTGTGAGCCTGAGGACCATATCTCCTGCCACACCGGTGTGTTTATAGTGCCGTTGATATACGGAATATATACTCCAATATCCATCGATTTCGATGGATATTTTTTATCCGCATAATGCTTATACGGTATTGACTTTTACCGTATATTGTCTGTGTTTATAGTGCTGTCAGAATACGGTAAATTGAAACGTGTACGCTATTATACGGATAATTTTCCCCACTATAACACGCTGGTGGCTGGGCGTATCCGAATGCCGGAATTGTGTAGGGCCTATAACTGTCACAAAACCGCTGTTTAAAAAATTTGTTTTAAAACTTTAAACAACCATGGTTGTTCAGGTTCCACCGTTAACAACCGGGTTGTTTAAATATTTAAACAAGTCTGTTTAAACTTTAAACAGACTTGCTTAAACTTGATTTAAACAACTCAGTTAAACAACCGGATTGTTTAACGGTGGAAACTGAACAACCATGGTTGGTTTAAAGTTTTAAACAACTTCTTAAACAGCGTTTTTACAGTTATATGCCCACCCAATATGCATGTTGTAAGCATAATGTATACAAGACCAGAAAACATTGGCCATCCCGTCTCTGGCTCCCCCAACCCAACCCATCAACAACGAACAAAATGTGGAAAATTGTTATTTGAAACTTAGAGAATATCATGACAAAAAGGGCAAAATGGGGGAATAGCACAACCCTAATATACCAAGTGCCTCCAACAGTTAACTTTTCAAACAGTACAGTATATTCAATCCGGATTGGAGTCCCTCCGCGTCCGTCAACCCAAAAGCCAGCGTATATGTTTTCTTGCATGTCGTTTCGTGAACAGTATATCTCGTTTAGGAGTGCGCTTAGGGAGGTTAAGAGTTTGAAGATTTTATGCTTTTGTTTTTCTTAGGCTTAACCTAAATACCCTTAAATTGGCCATATGTACTTTGAAGTTCATTTACCTCGGGAGAGAAATGGCAGATTATTCAGGAGCGGTCAGCACTCTAAACATGCTAAATCCGCCGTGTTCACATCGTCTTTCGGGTACTCTTTTGACGGTAGTACTTAACTTTTTGTCTGTAATCGTGGTATTGTGAGAAAAGAATTACAATGGACTAAACCCCATTCGCAAGTCTAAACTGTCAAATAGGCAATTCCGTTTTAGTTTCAAAACACTCTTTATCCCTTGTAGTGAAAGTATTTTAAATTCGGTTCCGTTTATATCGCAAAGTATAGTTGCCGTAGGGACTGACGGTCGGTATATATCGCAACTAGATCATGTCCAGGCCAGGTCATATACAGAAACAAATGCGTTTTAAGTTCTAATCTTTCTTAAGGATATCGCTACACGCGGATTTCCAATGGTATCTAAGGGACTCTGCATTGCACAACCACTTGTATTCAAAAGTGGATATGATGCGTGAACGTGGTTACAAAATGCACCCTAAACAAGTATTTCCAACGACGAAAAAAAAATTCTCTAAACTAGTATTTGTGTCTGTTTGGCACCAGTGCACCATAAACAAGTGGCAATGCAATGTGTCGTCAATATACCGTTATTATCTTTGCTTTTACTTCCGATATTCAGATTTTTGCTGATTTTGATATCTGCTTAATGTGAGTATTACAGACCCTATAACACCTGAACACGTACATCACAATTTCAGGGTTAAGGAAAACCACACATCAAATCCACCTTTGAATACATGTGCCCCCCCCCCCCCGCACAAATCATGTGAATGCAAAGTAAATATTGTAATAAGCGTAATAGTAACTTATTCAATACACTAAAAAAATAATGGTTCAAGGTCACCCTGGGGTAAAAAATTATATGCACAGATTTCTCTCAAAATGTCTCCAACATAATTACATCAGAAACAACTTGGTCTTCAGCGCGACAAAAGTGGCTAGCAAAGCTACGTTGAGCGACAGTAGCAGAGATGGGAGGAATGTCTCCGTAAATTTGCTGTTTTGGTCTGTGATCTCACAGAAATTCTTGTATACCCTCATGAGAAGCCTGGTATATGTGCCATCAAGGCGATCTTGAAGCTCTTTCTTCATGGTCCACCAGGTTTCGGCTCCATAGAAGAATGCTCTCAACACAAAACAATTCTAAAGAATGCTAGCTTTATTGACTTTGCTATATTTGATTGCCAGATGTTATGAAGCTTGTTACCAGCATTCCAGGCTTGTCCTTTGCGTGTCAGGAAATCCTCCTGCGCCAGCCACATAGGACCCCCAAGTACTTAACGTTACTGACCTCCTTGCGTTGTTTGCATCATTAAAACAAGAGGTCTCCTCTCCTCATTCATAGTCATCTATTCGGTCTTTGCATTGAGAAATAGACCAACCTTAGCTGCATCATCTTCCAGTGATGTTAACAAGTCTTGCTTGCAGGGCATCGCACAGTTGATCAGCTGTCAGGGCAAGATCATCTGCATAATCAAGATCAGTGAGATACTGGTTTTGATGGCGCCTTGATCGCTTTCGCTTGATGGTGAGGCCTTTGTCTTGGATGGGGCGGACTTGTCTAAGGATGTAGTCAACCACAATCACAAAGAGATACGGTGCTAAGGTGTCTCCCTGGAGGATTCCTGCTGTTGTTAGGAACTTATTAGTTGGGCCATCCTTGCTTTGCACGAAGCTTGTTGGATTATTGTACACGTGGCAATGGCTTTGACAACTCGTCAATGCGGAAGCTGAGTTCAAAAGGCTATGCACATGTTTCCTGGTGACACTGTCGAAAGGCTTGGAGAAGTCAATTAAAGATGATTGATGCCTTTCGCTTGGAGATCCTCAGCTCTTCTATGATTCTTCTGAGGGCCAGAATCTGAGGTATATAGTGGGATCTGACCTTAAATCCATTTTGGTTCCGGCACAGGATGGGATCAATATGAGGGGCGATTCTGTTCAGGAGCATTGAATTGTAAATCTTTGAAGCGAGAGGTGAGAGTGTGATTCCTCTGAGTTTTGGGGCAGTGAGAGATCGCCTTTCTTGGAATAATTGAAGACTTAGAGAAAGCTGCAGGTTTATAGGTGTCGTTCAAAAGTCTACCGATGTTTGTTTGACATATATGGATATAATTACGGGGGAAAATATTGTTATAACCCACATGGTCTATGGGGGATCAGCATCTGGCCATAAATGTACATCTCCTGTTGTAAAATTCACATTTGAAACCAATCGGATCATGTTTTCCCCCATGATGACTTTGACAGTTTTTGGGCCTGTCGTGCAAGCACAAAATATATATAAACTTATCTTTAGACCTTCGTATGAACATTCTCAAAATTTTCTCCTCTCACTTACCCTCCCTCCCTATCTCAAAATGCTCTGGATGACAAATTAAGTTGCATCTCAAGATTTGGAATTAGGCTAGCAGGTCAATGTTGCCCAGAAACCCATCAAACATTTTTGTGCTGACTCTTGTGCAATGTCCTCGGGCCTACCGTATACCAAACCGGCAGGACATTATGGAACCAGAAAGAAATGATATGAAATTTAGGAGACTTATCCGAAACTTCGATTGGGCCTGAATTGACACCTGTGTTTAACTAGAAGTTGAATTTTGGGCTTCAAATTCAGTTGCAAGTGGAGGATATCCCCCCTGGTGCTGCGTTTCGGACACCTCCCATAGTCCGGAGAGATGTGGTCCAAGTTATAATGGCCTGACCGTAAGGTTTAGTATGGACACACTTGTGCTGAAAATGATAGATTAGGGTGTGTAAATAAGAATTGCCGGGTGCCACCTGGGGATCCTGAGCATTTTGAGAAATCCAGATACGTCGCCATACATGATAATTATCTATTCACCCCTAATATTTCAAACTATGGAGTTACTTGATAAGTAAGGACCCAATGAACAAGTGATGCACTTGTAACATTGAGTCATACTCCAAATTCAAAATGGAAGCCAAATCTAATAATTTTAAAATATGCCATAACGCAAATACCTAAATACCTGCGATCAAAATAAACACTAAAGTACTTAGATTATGTTTTTAGACACAATAAATGTATTTCTGATACTTTTAAAGTTGTAAACAGGACCGTCCAATCAATAATGGCAGCCAAAAACGTGAATATCTTCAACTGAAAAATACTTGACAAAACATTTTAATATGACCTTCACGTATACATTCTTGGGTGGTCAATTGAAAACATTACGAAATGTACCTATGTCATAACCAATGAAACCGGTAATCGATACATAAAAATGGATTATTATAAATTGAGTGCAATATATGTGGAAAAAAGTAAGTTCCTCTTACGGTATTTTGACAATTTGCACCATATTAATTAGTAGTTTTTGGCGCATTTAAAACAACTAAGAATGGTGGTGTTTTGTACATTGGTTTTTACGATCAAAGGTACATTTCTAATGTCATTGACCATTGATTTCGATTTGAATTCTGTTAGGCCCCATTATAAATTTTTGTCAATTGTATATTTTTTTGAAGATGTTCACTTTTTTGGGCTGCCATATTGATTGACGGTCATGTTACATTTTAAAAGTATCAGAAATACAATTTATTGTGCCTACAACATCACCGAAGTACTTTCACTCTATTTTTATCGTAGGTATTTGCTGTATCGGGCATATTTTGAAAATTATTGGATTTGGCTTCCATTTTGAATTTGAAGTATTAACCTTAATGTGACAAGTGCCATACACTTGTTCATTTGGATCCTATATTATCTAGTACTCCATATTTTGATAATATAGGGTTGAATAGATGATTATCATTTATGACGACCCCACTGGATTTCTCAAAATGCTCAAGGATGCCCAGGTGGCACCAGCAGATTCACACCCCTACTCTATCATTTTCAGCAAAAAAATACTCAACTGTTCGGTCACACATTAACCGTTCTCTCTGACTACAACCAGGTACGGAACGGGTTCTGGGAAGACAAAACTCACCTGTCCGCATCAATTTCACTACTTTTTTCCACCTGTTTATGTTGTACGACATTTTTATCATCATCGTGATTTTAACACTTGCGCACTCGTAAAAAAAAATCTATCTGCCATGCCACCGATTGACATCGGGGCCTAACTTTGAATCGACAGGTGTAATTTGTAGGCACGAGTATAAGCACCTTGCGTATACCGGATTTTAGGCATTATTGCTTTGATAACATACTGTATAATTCAGTAATTGCGTCAAAATAACACCAACTCGAGAAATCAAGGCCATCATCATGTTTAGGCCTTTCATATTTTTCGTATTATCCTGAATTCACGGGGATTAAATCCATATCCGCCTTAGTTGGTCGAAGTCACGTCGGGCAGTAATATTTCGTAGCCCTGGCAAAGAACTTGTATTCTTTTGTTTTGCTAATTGCCCGCATGCTTCACGGTTTTGGGTTGATTTATAATTGTAAAACGGAAGATCAATGTTTCCCCTGGTTTTATAGCGGAGGTTTACCTTCAACCTTAAACATGCTTTAAGTGGTGAAGCTCGTTTACTATACTGCAGGCTATCTATATAGGCTATAGGCATATTATATCAGTATCACCAGGCACCGAGCCCCGGTTGTGGCAGAAGATACTGGTCCTCCGGACCCATAGTCCAATACAACGGTGAAGAATTAGGGCCACTCGATTCAGTTGACTCTTTTCACAAATTAGTTTTCACGCTCTTCATCTCCGTGTTTCTATAGGAGCTCCCCGTACTATGGGCTTTTCCGGGCGGACTATATCTATTTTACAATTACAACACGGTGTCATGAATTCGATGGTCTATGATGGAGAGTCCATGCTTCCCAACATTCGGTAGCGTGCTTAAACGTTCAGGCTAGGACTCTGGAACTGCCCTGGTCACAGTGCCGCTATTGGTGAAAGTTCACGGAGTCCTATACTCCCTCAACGCATGCGCACACTTGGCCTCACGCAAGAGTCCAACAAATAGAGTTAACAATAGTGTGTAGTGTAGTAGATTTTTCTAGGTTTTGAGTAAAAGGTACTGGGAAAAATCGTTGTTGGACAGCTAACTAATGTATTTTTTTATTTCTCATGCCCCTATCCTGGATCTGGGGGCGGCGGTTTATATAGGGACCAAATCGTGCAACGACCGCTTGTGATAGATAAAACGTCCAATTTCGAGTTCTTTGATAAGAGACCAAGAAATTAAAAATAATGTGTGTCAATGGGTTGCATCTGTGGCCAATGGTCAGCCAGTGGTCAGTGAGTTCGCATCACCGTGACCCGGTCTGGGTCCCCTGGCTATTGAATGAAGCCATATGAAAGGCACATGTTGACATAAATCTGTAATCCACTAAGTAAAGTTGACCAACCCCTTGTGATGGTTCGCTGCACCAATGGTTGAGCCTGCATGGTGATCGCCCACTGCTTGCAACTCAGCCAATTACCATACCCCCTACGGTATTTCCACTGCTGATTCACAGGGTTATACCGTTTGGTATATTGTTTTCTAAGACTGAGGTTTTGGTGAATATGCTTCGTCAACACCATCAAAAAAGGCTAAAAGCTGCTAAAATGGGAATTATACTCCTAACCATGCAAAAAGTACCTGGAACTGGTGGAGAACTTCCCTGTTCTTCAGTTTGATACTCTTCTCCCCACCATGCATGCACGGATCATCATGCATGGAGCTCAATGCTGTATACAATTATTGCAATCATTATGCACTTAAAGGTAAGAACGCGAACGTTGTACTATCAATACGCATGCTATTACTTAGGCCTCTAATTCCAGCTTATTAATTTTTGGCAGGCCTTTAAGTTATTTAGTGTGATGTGAGATAGGCATGCATAGCAGGATCGTGTATTGGGGAAATATTGTTGGGGCGAATTGTGGTAATCTCACCCTAAACATGGTGATGGAAAGATAATCGGAAATCCATATACCGACTTATTTTAGTAAATTTGTAATTGTTTTTAAATTGCTAGAGCAAAACTGTTAAGCAACGAAATACAACACACATAATTAGTAGTCTCAACAGATTTTGTATAGGCCTATAGTTGAAAGGCATTCTATTCAACTTTTCATGTAGAACGTGCTTCAATGATCTTTGGCAAATTTGGAATGAGATAATTTGAGGTAGAGTTGCGTGCGTAATATATACCCTTGTTAAAAAAATTCAGCGAACGGCTCAACTGCACTTTCTCATCTCTAAAGAAGGAAGTCTACTGTCAGAGGTCATAGGTCATATAAAAGATTGAAAATTGGCACAACACAGCCAAAAAGTGTGCAGATATGTTGCATGTAATAAGTATGTCAAATCCATAAACATAACATACCAAGTTTCTTGCTCTTGTTCCATTGTCTCTCACTTGCTTTGTGTTGCTTCATATTAATAAACATAAAGATACCGTGTTTCTTCGTAAAAACGGACTTACAAGCCTGTTAAAGTTAACTTCAAACTGACATATTTTTGTCGTCTGCAAGAGGGCACGGCACATGTATAAGGATTGCTTTGGCAGTGTGTCTGTGTATCTGTCTGAGTACATGTAGTAAAAATGTTGATCCAATTGTTAACTCAAACATGCACACATTTTCATACCACTTTCATGTAATGGTCCTTGGGTAGTGCCCCACAGTTACCCCTCTCACGAGTGGGGTCAAATGTTATCTAGAGGCCATTTGAGGTCATGGCACCCCAAAATGGTCAGAATTATGAAAATGCTTGGTGTATCCACAAATGTCGATCAATTACCTAATTCCGTGACACTTAGATACAATGGTCCTTGGTAGTGTCCCACATGTTGGTGACCTTGGTGACCTCATGTGACCTTTGTGGGTCAAAAAAGGCCAGAAATATAACATTTGCTTGCTTTATCCACATATGTCGATCGATTTTCATGACACTTGGATACATGGTCCTTGGATAGTGTCCCACATGTTGGTGACCTCGTTCATGTGACCTTGGTGACCTCATGTGATCTTTGTGGCCCCCAAAAGGTCAGGATTATAAAATTGCTTGGTGTATCCACATATGTCGATCGATTTTCATGAAACTTGGATACAATGGTCCTTGGATAGTGTTCCACATGTTGGTGACCTCATGTTATCACTTCATGACGTCATATAGGCTATATCGGGATCCTGATGCGACATATTGCACAAAATCGCCCCTATTAAAAAAAGCTGTTCTACTAAGCTGAGTAACTTTACTACAATAACCATTTCCAATATAACAATGCGAGAAACTGAACTTTACAAAATGAGGGCGCTGTTTACATTCTGAAGAAAATTGGTAGTGGCTTTAACGCGCTGCTGAGCAACCATACCATTGATGCTCTTGTTAAAAAATGACCATAAGCGGGGGCGCGCAAATTGACAATTTGCTAGCTTAGGCCCAGTTTATGTTTTGCCCCTGAGCGTGCTCGAAACAAGATTAAAATTACGATTTCTACACAATTTTATGTGTATTCCAGGCATTTTGTAATTTTTTCAAGCTCCTCATTTCATAGTGTATCGCTTCAGGTCTATAACCAAACTTGGCAACAATGATCAATATGGGTGGGAGGGAAAAGGTTACCTTAAGAAGTTTGAGGTCAAAGGTCGCGTATAGGTCAAATTTGGTCAAAACAGGTTCCTTCTTGGTAAAAGTTTAGTTAAGTTTCCCCATGTTGAAAAGTATCGCAAAACCAAACTTGGTAACAATGATCAGTGGATGGGAGAGAAGAGGTGACCTTAAGGAATTTGAGGTCAAAGGTTACGTAGATAGTGTCAAACTTTTTTCTTGGTAATAAGTTTTGCAATTTGGTTACAGTTTTCCATTTGAAAAGTATCACTTCATTCAAACCAAACATGGCAACAATGGTCAATCAGTGGGAGAGAAGGGATAACCCTATGGAGGTGCCATGCGATTAAAAGTCGCGTAGTGGTCAAATTGTGTCAAAATAGGCCTATTTCCTTAAAATTGGGTTCATTGCTGATCGCGATGTGGAGCAACTGAAGACTCCTGGAACGAGCTCACTTACAGCGGCTTGTTTCCAACGTCTCTTCAAGAATTGGGAGGGTAGGTGGTAGTTCATATACCAAGCTTGACATATTTCGTGAGAGCATACGCCCGTGTAGGCCAATCACAGGTAAAAAACTTTGAGAACCTGCTTAAAAAGGGGCGGTGCGGTACACACGTTACCGCCGGCGATAATCGTATCGAGTATATTTTTTGCCGACGTACCGCGATGTGCCGACATATAGGGCGCCATGCATCGTTACGTCATTGCTACTATATACCCCTCCTCCTCCTGGATGCAGATAATGATTGCACGGTGACATCGTGCGCGTTACAAATGATTCGAATCGGACAACTGGGAAAGGCCATCGAATGAGACAGAGTGTCATCGATGAACAGTCTCTTGTCCAGTTTGAGTCCCGTGAAACGAGAATGTTAACGTACACTCGACAATTGGCGTTGACCTAATTTCATACAATATAAAGAATGGAAAAAAATTAAACAATAGAATATATTTTCCTAGGTTCGTATTTGTCTTGGCAAATTTTAGAAATCTCTCACTCCATCGTGATGTCTTGGAGTGCCCGTGAGAATAAAGTTAATCCATCCTGACAGTGATCAATGATTTTTCTATCCTAACATATGAAAATGTAAACGGAATCAACACTTATCAAATATTTGAAAACGACAATCCCTCGGGTTTTCGTGGTGTGCGAACACGTCAGTCACTCAGGGAGAGCGGGATTCCGTGGAATGTGACGCATGACCGTATGGCCAGTTAAAAAAGCGCCCCTTCGATGCCACACATGCACACTTGGTTGGTCATCTCACAGTCGGTTTGCAGGAGAGAATATTAAACATCGATGACGAATCACGGACGCGTTATTTCTCGCTGGCTAATGGGGTACCGTGAACCAGAATTTAGGCTTCAAGTTGCACTTGACTCAATCATTATGGCGATTTTAGTGGTCAGAAGGGAGCACTTCAATTGTTGCCAGTATTGAACATAAATTCAATTGCAAATCTACAGGGGAAATAACGGTACTTACAAAAGGAAGCCGACTCGCGCCTCAATATTTACGCCTATTTAAATGCAATTTCTTTTGCGCAAGCTCATTCAAGATACTACCCAATGCGAAGTAAGTAACGGCATACAGCAGCAGCAAACTTTTGTTGCATCACGAACTTATGGAACCCTCTCAAGATAAGTTCGCTCACTTCCACTGTCAATTGCAACAAGGATAAATATTTACAGCTTCCGCAAAGATAAGGGAACACTGGAAAGCGCGTGAGAGAGCTTGTACATGCCGCAGGAACTACGTGATTGCCAGCCATCTCCTATAACCTCGAGATGTGGCGGTGATACGGTATTTGTCCCGAGGATGCACTTGGAATAAGTAGTGTCGTCTGCACACTATTGTCCTCGCTCAGTTACGTTCACGGTCACAACATCATTTTATATAAATCAGCTGACGAGAGTGGCTCACAAACATTCCGTGTTTGATTCTTCCAGGTTATTCCATCAACTCATTGACAGCTCGCAGTTGTCTGCTATCAAACAAGCGCATTGTGTATGGAATTTTGCTGCTCTTGTTTTGATACCACTTACAGGATCTAAACCATCTATATGAAACACGTGGGGTTACCCACTTCGGTTTTCATTCTGACATTTTCTGTTTTGTCCTTTAGTTTGGATACGTTACCATTTTGGATTTACTCAACCCCACCACAGACCATAGTGGATATATAATACCGTGACGATGTGGATATTATGTATATTTAGAACGGAGAGCTTTCTGCGGCACCGGTTATGTTTGGTTCTGTTCATGGCTTTAGCTGTGCTAACACTTACAGAGGCACCACGGGCTGAGGTAAGTTAATTCAATATGAGAAGTTATTCAAAATTAATTATGTAAAATTATCTATTTTAGGGCAGTCTTCAGGTCTGATATTTATAGGCATGTTTGATGGTTTGATAAGAAGTTCAAGCAATACGCTCATTTTCAAGAAAATGCTCGCGAAGCGCGTAAAAAAGGCATTTCCCCCGAAACAGCACATTCATGAAAAGCCACGGATCCAATGATCGTGCTAATGGGCTGATTTTTAGGGGTCACTGCCACCTGCGAGTTGCGGTGCCCCTTCTGGATTCGGCCACTGCCCGCGACCCCTCTCCGATCCCCCATGTCATGCATGTCGGCGATTCTGGCAATCTTGGAAGTCTTAGCCATAATCACGAGAATTTAGGGTTTATCACTTGGAAATGGTGACCCTACTTTCGAAATTTTGCCTTTTCCTATATCAATTATCATCTTGGACGTTTGGATACGCATCATTAAAATGTAGACTTGTAGCAATATATGGTAGGTACATGGACAGTAATCACCGGGATGCGGGAGTAATGCTAATTTAGATAGACATTTCCAACTTCTAAAGACAATGCAATTACTTTAAGTCTACAATACATCGTGTAAAATTCAATTTTACAGCCAACGTTGCCATCCACTTTCCTTTGTATTGTTTCAAGTGTAAATTTCAACACCCGATTAACGATTAAGTTTTAAATGGGACACGAACAGATCGGTACTTCGTCGGAAGTGGTGGGTGCTTTTTATTTTACCAGGCTTATGATAATGAATGTTTACCTCGCTATTTCCGGTGATGGATTCAAGCCGTCTTCGTACATCACGTATATAACATGGCATCAACCAAAGAAAACTGTAAAATTGCATTTACATTTAATTTCGCTCAATTTATGAATTATTGTAATAGAAAATAAGAAAATTAAAATGACTTTTAAATTTGCGTTTGCTCAGACGCGTCCGGTAAAAGTTTCAACCGAATTTTTTATTGTTAATGTTTAAACACTATAAAATTTATAACAATGGAAACGTTCAACTTTTTCCTTTACTTTTTTGAACTCAATACGATTAAGCTGTATAGTACACTATTACCAAAAGGACAATTTCGGTTTTAGTTTTCTTGCGAACGAACAATTCAATTTTATATGCTTGTAAATGTGGATTTAATTTTTTTTAACCACATACTGTTACAGAACGTGTAATTAGAATGGTTTATATTTGTTCATAATTGAAAATCATATTTAGTACCTTGGTACCTATGAAATGAACCACAGTCGCGGATATGACATAAATTGGAAGCTTACATTAACTTTAATTAATGCCATACATTCAATTAACCTAAAGTTCTCTTTTTTACCTATCCTTTAAGTTTCTGTGAATTTTTTTTGCCACTTTTTGTTCTCTTTTATTAATCACAAAATGCATAATGCGTATCATTGGCATGGCATAGTTAAACTGTCCGTCATATTTTAGCGGATGCAATATTCTTTTGCTCAAATAGTGCTTTTTCACAAATTCCTTCTTGAGCACGAATGCCTTTGAATAAGAGGAAGAAAGGGCGGCCAAATAAAGAGGACGGCCGTACGCTAATCGCTGTAGTGCGTAATCATAACAGATTATTCCTGTAATAATATGTTCAGGAAGGATGCCATTTCTGTACCAATGAACCCATTGGTCACGGTTCTTGGAATACTGCGTTGACCCACAGTAAAATGGTAGGCCTCCACCCACCTGGTTTCCACAATCATTTCGCCATCCACGAAAAAATAAGAGAATTCAAAGCAAAATGATTAAGTGTCTCCAGAGAATTGAGCAAAATTGGATTTAGAATGGAAATTTACAATGCGGAAAATGAAAATATGATGCAGATTTTAAAAAGGTAATATTTATTCACTAATTTCAACGACGACTGGGAACATGGAATTGTGATATTGTTTACAACATATGACCGACTCATTCATACAATGTCGGCAGTCGGCAATCAGACCAATGCAATGTCGGCAATCAGACCAATATCAACAATTACCATGATTACACCAATGTCGGCAATCATGTCGGCAACCAATCCCATGCATTGTATACTTGTACTTTACCATGCACCTATCAGTACTTAGTAGGGATAAAAAGTACTTAAACATTTTAAGAAGCACACGACCTTTCAAGATCATGTCAACATTACTTTTTCTGTGCTAAAAATATCATAATTTGGGATTAGGCTCTGTATTGTGTCACATGACCTCTTTGATGAGCCAATTCGAAACCATATTGCTTAAAGTTAAATGGGAAACCCTACTGGTCGGCAATTACGAACATATCTTGGCTAATTAGCGTTCATCTTTGAAGAAATCCCATTTGTGTAACATTCTTAGCTGCCAGATTCAGTATATGCCTTTGAAATGGCAAATTTCTTAAGGTTCCTTTTATCATCTTATTGTAATCCACAGGCCTATACTACAATTTCGTTATTGCCATTATGATCAGAGTGAATCGCATTGGGTCACTTAGGTCGATCAAATAAATAATCATAATAAATGAAATGAGTGACGCGTATGTCACAAGGTTGTTAAGACCCCATTTTCAGCATCGTCATCGAAAGTATCGATATTTTTGTTTAAATTTACCACTGCCACCCAATGGCCACTATTTTGAAAAATTTTGAAAAAAAATCACCCAAGGACCTCTACTTTTTTTAAAACAATACAAGACCCCATTTTTGTTTCAAATTTTGCAATTTGCCATCCATATTTGTTGGCAATTTGGCCTTCTCTTACCCAGAGATCCCTATTTTTGCATCTTTTCTGTCACCGAATGCCCATTGCAAGATGTGTACAGATAAACTACATCTTGACTGCACCTTCCTAATATGGATCGCGAGCAGAGGTTGCATTGCATCATGGTTGTACCATGTGTATGGACAGTTAGTTGGACGGGACTACAATATACAGGCTCTTTGTCAACGTAGAAGTTCCAAATTCATCAGCCTTTGTACCCTATGTGAAGTTGTATTTCATATATATATATGGCGTTTAGGATCACTTTTTAAACCAAATACGGTTGGATGATAATTGCGCCAAATCGACTTAGAAATGGAGCTAAATGGTACAAATTATGGCATTGTCACCGAAGTTGACCTGTCCGGAATTCACCAAACGTCTTTTGTATAGAGATGTGTAAAGAACAAGTGGAAATGAATATCCTCTGCTCTAAGCCAAAAAAATTCCATTTTTGACATATCAAGGTCACATCAAATCAGGAAAATAGCATTGTATAATTGTCATAGAAACGTCACTATTTTGATGTTCACGGTCAACTACACGCGATTAAAATGCAGAATTAAACACATTCAAGTTGGGTGTGGAAGGTTTTGTGGCCTTTCGTATTTTTCTCGGGGACCCTTAGGCTACCCCTTTTCAACTGAAATAATTGTTGCTTTGTGTGTGCACAGGTTTAAGATCGTAATGCATTTTCTTGGTTGTTTAACCTAACGGCCACAATTGTTAAACCAATCAATGTTGAAAACTAAAATACAGGCATATGTGCCGAGCAAATATGCAACGAGAGTTGATGTGTAAGACAAGGATTTCTTTATTTGAGACCACTCTATATACCTGAATTCCCAGGTTACTGAAAATCCCACTCCTGATATTGGAATAGGAGTATAATTGCATTTGCGCAATGTTACGCCAGCACAATTTTAGACCCGCCCTTTAAACCTACTTTACACATAAACTCAAGTTTGCTAAATCCAAAATTTGGAAATGGGAAACTTGAAGTAGGCATTAAGTGCCAGTTTTGATTAAGCCACGAAAGCTAAAATTGGACGACTGCTGTCAAAATATAGGCTCCAGGCATGCAATGCACATGTGTTGGGCTCCGGACTCCATGTCCTTTGGCAATGCAACCTGTGGACCTGTTAACTGAGAACTTGTTAGGTCTACTTCATCATTTTAAACTTAAAAAATGGTAATTGTGTTTTCGTTGTTGATGAGTATTTTACTTCGATAAGAACGAAAGTCTCTGTACGCGGTCTTGTCCCGTGCTTCACTAATTTAATTTGTTACACTGTGACAAATCTTGAACGAGATCGTAAAGGTCACGGAAATCTATAAGAACGCGTATTTTGAAAGTGGACGTTATGTACATCATGATGAATGAAGCGAGAGATTATCTGACATCAGTGTAAAAAAAATGAGTCTGAAGGTTTCACATCACACGGAATTAATTCTCTGTGCAAATTTTGCTTGAGGTCACATTTTATCAAAGATGACATCAATTGCATTATTTGCTAGTAATGTCACCAAACAATAACATTTGCACCACCGTCACCTCATGCCTAAACAGATTGAGGTTTGGTTTAGAACTATGACCATGTCACATTTTATCAAAGATGACATCAATTGCATTATTTGCTAGTAATGTCACCAAACAATAACATTTGGACCACCGTCACCTCATGCCTAAACAGATTATCTAACCTGCTTCATCGTTTCTTTCTAGATTGGCATAAAAGTTAAATTTAGACGTCTTCGACCCACCTTCTACGAAATAAGACTTGTATATAGGCCGACTACGGTACTCACCATAGTCACCATATTCATATAAATGACAAGGTTTTGCGAGCCATCTGACAATATGCGCGCTTCGGCATTCAGGCTCTAGCATGTCCACATTGAAATTTAATCCCACCGCTGCCACCAAAAAATAAAGTTTTTAGACCAGAGTTCGACCAAGTCCAAGTCGATATGCTTGCTCAGTAGAACAGGCTGAAAAAAACAGTACGTCATATAATGTCAAGGAGTCGAGAAAAAGGGCATTTTTCGGCTTCAGTCCGGTATAGTTAATGATATAAGGCAATTAGGAAAACAGGAGAATACTTGTCAAGATCTTTGTACCGAATTCTGATTGAATCTGAAAAAGAAGTATGAGACTGATGAATAGTACGTTTGGAAAACCCACGACCTGGAAGAATCGAAAACACCGACAAAGGCATTTGCTTTCCTCCCTCTGGTATCAAAGATGGTATTTTATGGGCAAAAATAACGGACAAGTATGAAATTTCAAGCTGCAACTGGCGCGGAACAAGTTCACATAACCGAGCATGCTATTAAATATATAAAACATAAATTCACTATTCGCACATGTTAGTCGTCATCTGTACAGCTCTTGCTGTGTTTTGAGCTTGGTGAGGTGAATCGGTCAGACCGCTCAGACGATTTCTTGAGGTAATCGCAATGGAAGGATGGGAGATAAGAATTTTATTGAAATCCATCGTTCTTAAACAAACTCTAGCCATCTGAAAAGATGCCTACTCTACGTACACGGAGGACCTCCGTCTTAGACCCTTCGGCGCCATGAAAATATTGAAAATGATTACAATTGAAGGTATCAATGGTTAATGAAATGGGATTATATGACATTTGATTATTTCCAATGATATGTTATTATTTAATGGGAATAGAATATGGGGGAAATTTCAGTCCCAAGTCTGCTTGTCTGGCCAATATGACCGCGTTAAGATGACAAGATGAGTTCCGTGTTTCGTGACAACGTAAGACAATTCTTCAGGCAATCACACCAGGGATGACTATAAACCAACCAACGGCCAACCAAACAGGCAATTTGAGAACAATAACCCCAAAGTCAATAGGTTAATTGCGTAGTTGCAAAATATCATAACTTATGTAACAATAAAGCCTACAACTCGCCTGTCATGAGCTCTGGATAGTCCAAAGTGATTAATTGATCGATCGATTGATTGGTTGGTTGATTGGTTGCTTTAGTTAATGGCCAGAGCCAAACATTCACTGAAAAATGCGTCTTGGCAATAAACACGTCACGTGAAGCCAGTTTTGGTTCACAATGTATATTTAGACACAAAGTCATGTCTCAATGAAGACCTGTCCAAAGGTCAACTTCCTCTTCGCAAACATCGTAACCACCCAAGTCACGTTTTTTCATGCCAAACACCTTTCATTTAGAAAGACGGTTCTTTGAAACCAGTTTTGAGACATGACTTTTTGGAGGACATACATGTCTTTGTGATTTAAATTGTATTTTCATTGTGTCTTTTCTTTTCTATTGTTGAAGACATGTCTGTTGCCAAGACATGTCTTAAATATTGTACCAAGACACCATTACAGTGAATTCATATCATAATGCTGCACTGTAAAAATGTGGTTAACTATCCCAGGAAAAATATTCGGATTGGATTAGTACGTACTGACTCAGTTAAAATTTCGACCAGATCTGGGTTGCACCAAAGCATTTGATGACGGAGACTGAGCCAAAAATGTTCGTTTTAGGACTCGGAGTCAGCGTCTCTGTGACCATTTGATTGTTATGTGTGAAGACGCACCTAAGTATCATGCATGTATAATAAAATGTACTAGGGTACTTCTTATATTATAAAGTTCCAACTTGCATTTTATTACATTATTAAAAGAAAAAAGTCATTAAAGCGACTAGAATGGAGAAAATAACACCAGAGAAATTTACTAACAGGGCGGACCACCTTGTTAACAATTCGTATTGCATTTCTCCCTTTTCAAATACACTTTCCAAGAACGAAATTCTTACGTTCGTTTTGGTATTATTAAAAAGTAGCCAATATGTGAGCCAATGTATAAGGTTAATATTACTTATTATCCTGGTTATACTTAAATATTTTGAAGAAAGACACAAGGCATGACAATATTTTGTTAGGGATAATCTGATTAGTTTAAGTCAAATAGATCGGATGGTTACTTTATCGAGGCGTGTCAATTTTCCTTGCTCGTCAAACACAATATCCGATCCATTAACATTTGGCAAACGGAAAACAGGCATTTAAAATTTCTCTATCACCCCATACCAGTCATTCCGAAAACCACTAAACTCAATGTAATGTGTGCAATTCATTGAGGGTGTGCAAATACAACTAATATCGAGTAATAACTTTAACAAAGAATGGCTACTTTGAATAAATATAGAATCTTGGATCAAAATTGTGAACCGTTATTCTTCATTGTGGTCAACGGCCACGTGTTAAGAGAAAGGGCCATAACCCCAAACATCGCTTAACCATTATAAACTAGTTTTCCCTTCGTAATGTCATTTCAGCGAAAATGTCAAAGTATAGCTAAGGATCGTGGAATTTCTTCATCATATCCCGAACAAATAATTGCACTTTCTCCTTCATCTTATTCATTTCGCTCAATTTTTATCCCTGACGATCCAGAAGACTTTTGTTGAGCTCTGTGGCAGTATGAAAATGATAAAAGAATTAACTTCAAAACTCTTACTCATTATTTACTGCCCGTGTGTATCAGTGAGAGCTATACATTTATATGTATATATATTCTGAACTCATAAGGAAAGAGTAGTTTTCATATTCGTAGTTAAAATGGCAGAATAGGGGATGAGTATGCTTATTTTCGGGACAAATGCATCACTCCTCTACATACAGAGAATCAAAGAATCAACCATTCACCTTTCCTTCGCTGGTTACACAGTGGGCGAGTCTATCTGAAGTGGCGATTCAAACTTTACCCCCACGTGCCCTAGCCACTTTGACACAAGTCACCCTTAGGTCCCGCTATTAAACACAAACCATACGAGAATGGTATCGCCCTTTTCGCAGGATTTTAGAATTCTTTTGATCCCCACAAAATCAAGGTGTGTGGGGAAAAGGAATCCAAGGAGTTATCCCCTGGAGTGTCCGGCACGCAAGACCCACACGTACATGGGCTCGCCCTAGCCACGGACGATGTATCTTTTCGTTTGGCATGTTACAATATTTTAAGCCTTCAAGGCATTCCGGGTATATAGCTTTTGATTATAATCATTTTGATACTATAAGAGTATGACATAAGTCAGACACTGTCCTCTGCTAAGTTCCACTTTTGAAATTTGACAATGTGTAACCATTGAATGTTGAATGGTAATCATGCCACATGTAATGTATACCTGAAATTGTACTAAATTTGCACACAAAACAAGTATTTTCAAAATTCTTATGTGTTATTTTTGCAGGCCCAAGATATTGTAAAAGGTGTTAACCAAGCTAGGAATTTGGAACTCTACTACGCTGCCGTAACCACTGTCATTCCTACTGCTGTGACATCAGTGCTCACAGAACAGTCTGAATTACCTCAAGAAGATGGAGAAAAAAGGCGGGAAAAATCGAACAGTGTTGGTAAAAGACGACTCGATCAGACGACAAATTTGGTTAATGTAAACCAAAATACAAACACTACAGTAACATCCTATGTCAACGATGGGAACAATTTAGAGAAAGAAAAGCAAAGGACAGGTGTTCACAGTAAAGATGAGGTGGTAAGAAATCCAGAAGTAACAAAAGCAAGAACTAACACTCACGATCATGGCAAAAGAACTACAAATAACTCAAAGGGACAATCAATGGGCCTTGATTTTGAAGTGCAACAAACCCTAAGTGATGGGGAAGAATTTGTAACACAGAGTGCTGAAAGAACGTTGCCTTTGGAATTCCAAACAAATATTGTATCGGGTGATCCCGAATTTATCAATGTGGGAGATTATGATATTTATGACGACGAAGATGGGGACGAAGCTGAGGAGGATGAGGAATTTGAACCTTCTGTAGAGAGGACAAGAAAAGATACCTCCGAAATGGAAGGTGTCACGTGGCAATCTTTACAGCGTTTAGCTGAATTTGCCACGGCCTCAAATCCAGATTTAAGTTTGATAAACCTTGTTACGCCTAATCCTGATATAGAAATCACATCGAAGTTTTACCAGGAGTAGGTTCAGAAGAATATGACGAACAAATGTCGAGTAGTAGCAGCGCATCAGCTAACGAAGTTTCGCATACTAAATCTCCTGGACGGAAAGGAAAGGGCAAAAAGGGCAAAGGCAAAAGGAAAAAAGATAAAGACAAAGACAGGACTGGAAATAAAAATGACAATTCACAAGAAAGTGGACGCATCACAAACATTCCTGACAGACATAGCACTACAAGCGAGGAAGAGGAAACCAATAAACCTGCAGATAATGGAGAAGAGGAGAGTTCCTATTCTTATCATATCGGAGGCCCGCTACTACCCTTTATTCCAGATGACTTTGAAGACTTTAATTTCCCAGAAGGTATGTCTAAATCAAAGGCAAAAATGGGGGGGGGGATATATATTTCCCCACACTTCGACAAGAGGGATAGACCATGTAATAACCCCTCAGTTTATTCAAGTTGTTTTCAGATTAAAGCGGCATTTGTGGTCCACAGCCTCGTCCCCCCAACCTACCCCCAAAAAAGTTGAGATTTTAATTCATCTGAACCGTAGCTTAGTAATGCGTTGTGTACCTAAACACTTGCAAATTCGATCGTTCCTGTAAGAAATTCGCCAATTTGTATTTTCTATCCGTAAACGTACAGAAAAAGACAGGCGGTAGCCTATGCATGAGAACCTGTGATACAAGCATTTGCCCATAACATCAAACGGCACGCGGCAAGATCGGTATCAACGATATCTGGCGAACCTAAATAAAACAAAAAAGGCGCTAGAATCACGAAATGAACCTTTAAGAGAGGGCACTCTGTCTATAAATATAACCCCAAGTTTTCTGATTTTTCTTATTAAACCCTCATTTTCGCGCGCAGCCTTTCAATATTGTTATTTTTCGATCTTGCGATCCATTTTCTCCCATTGAACTTTGAGGAATCGTTACTATTGCCTCAAGGACTCACAAGAGATGCAATAAAACTGTTACCGCCTCCCTTCAACATGTTGACTAAAAGCAATTTGTCATCACCACCTTTTTATACAGAAATTCCAGCAATATTAACACTAATGGATTAATAGATTGAGGTTCAGTACTCTCTAAATGTAAACGAGTGAAAATTTCACTCCCCAAAAGAGTAAACTCTTTGCTAAACCACTCCAAAATTAGTGGGGGGGGATTTGTAGTACTTAAAAAGAGCGAATTGCCACTCAAAAAGAGTGAAAATCACTCAAACAAGAGTGGATTTCCACTCGTTTTCGTGTTGTCCTCCGTTTAACTCCTCAAAAGTGTTGTCCTTTGTTCAACTCTCATTGGTTTACGAGAGTTTCACTCTTTTGGAGAGCGTGAAATTGTCACTCGTTACATTCAGAAGGAGTACTGTGAAAAGTGAAAAGATCTCTTTTCACTACACCATACATTATTTGTGATCATGATATAGACGAGAACAATGTAGAATTGAGGAAGCTTTGGGTAATGTTTAGTCTACAGGTACTTATTGGAATTTTGAAGAGATTTATATCCAAAATCGTATTCAGTGGGCGGGGTTTAACAAGCAAACACGCATTATCATTGGTTGTTGCCTGTCTAATATGAGACGATATTAGACAGTGCGTCGTCGCGAAAGTGTTTACGCGCGCGTTTATAAGGTTACGCAGTGCACGCAGCAATACCGGGGGGTTCATTTTTGACAGTGGGGGAATAAATTTGCCCCTTTGATGACCTTAATCGAAGGAAAATACATTTTTCGTGATGAAAAACAAACCAAACTAAATAAGGAATGGAGATAAAGACTAGGATTGTTGTTTTGCCTATCTAATATCGTGTCATAGAGGTGAGAATAGAGGTGAGAAAACCTTCAATCTGCATTGAATACAGCTACAAGACACTTCTTTACAGGTACAAAGACAATTTTTCATTTAATATGCCCCCTTTTTCAATCTTTAAATCCTAGATACATTTCCAGTGGATGAGGAAGGCGAGTGGACGGGTTGGTCGCGTTGTACCGCATCTTGTGGTGGCGGTCGCACGGACGCTCTAGATTCCTGCGGATTCTCGTGTACCGCAACAGAAACGCAAGATTGCAACCAGCACCCGTGTCCCGGTGAGTGAAAATTAGTGTCTTTCTCTTATTAATTGATTTTGAAACCGACATGAAAGTAGGTTAATAAGTACCTTTGGATCAGCTCAACGGCTGGAAATCACACTTCGTGAACCCTTTCTGTTAAACGGTGTTATATGAGATTGAGACCTACGCAGAGGGACCCAATAATTCAACGCAGATGGAATTGGAGACTTACTAGGCCTGCAGGATTGGTCTTTGGTACACACACGGACACTCGACTCTATAAGCTTTTAATGAAAAGTGGCGAAATGTATTATGTACACATGCGTTACGGTTCCAGACAGAGTTTATAAAGCGAACGTATGAGAGTGACTGTACGCCATGACCTAGCTCTCACCTCCGCAACATTATTTGATAAGCGGTAAAGACCCAGTCCGTATGATAGCTACCAGGACTGCATATAACGTTAATGGAAGCACGTTTGATACATTCCATAGAATCCCAAGTGTATCTTAATACCAAATCTAGGACTCTCAGGATGGTAACATAAATGTATGGGCCAGCTGAAGTTCACGCAGTCGATCATCAAAACATTGAGAAAATTCTTTTGTAGGAGGATAGTCTGCGTGAAGTGTCTTGAGACTCGAGACGACGCACGGACAAAGCAAATGTACTGCTGGATTTGGATAACTGCATTAACATTTTTAACAACCGAAGTCCACGAATGTAATGCAAGGGAGGCTCTCCTGCTGTCCTCCTCCGATGACCTGTGCATTTCTTAATCACAAGAGCCAGGAAGTGACAAAGACACTGGCATTTTTAAAGAGAATGGAATCTCCACCAAACCAATTATTATACGCATGTCTAAGGGCTGATATTTGGGACCATCTTAGATCAATGCAATTGCTTTAGTAAAACATTTAGCTCCCAAATATAAAACGATATCCGCTTGGAAGTAATCCAAAATGTAACTTAAGTTATTCCTGGAGACACAAGACCTATATTTATGTAAACAGAAGGACATCCGCAAAAACATAGCCTTTGAAATGTTGTACCATCGTTATCAGATTCCAGAGAAGATCTTCTCATCTTCTCTACAAATTCTGAAGCACTGCCCTTGGAAGCGTTTTATGAGAATGGATAATGTCTTAGCTAATTTTTGTTCAGCTGAGGAAACTCACTGGCGCCTTGTTCAAATCGATGTACTGTTCTCAAGATAGCCGACCTATTAACATCATCAATTACGAATTTCTTGGCGTGTAGGCCAACCGTGACTTTTTCATCGTTAGTTTTCTTCAAAGTCTGGCCTGCCACCTCGAAACAGCTAAATTGTGATACCGCAGTCCTTGTACAAAATCCATTTTTTATTTAAGGATTGGAACCACGTCTAGTATCCAACGCAATAACATTAAGGTAGGAGAGGAGGGATTGACATTTTTTTCTTAAGAAACATGATAGAAACTAAGTCTTTGGGTAAATAATAAGGGTATCACAAAGTACTCATAAAACCTGCAATTTCAAATTCTTGCATATTAATTAGCTAATTCATATTTAATTAGCGCAAATTAACACAGTTTTTTGAAACAAATGTAGCTCCGAACAATAAAATGGTCCAGAAATTTGTTGAGGTCAATAAAGCGTTTGAAAAGATCTATGCATTGGTCTACTTGAAGAACATCCCGCATATAGAGGGGGTAGGGTATACAAAAATATGATTTGCACTATCATTGATTAGGAATCTGACCAAAACCTGAAAAATTTCAAACTCTAGTGTATTGAAGTTAGACCAAATCACGTCTGGTCTAAAGATCATTTGTGCAAAGTTCCAGCTCTATAGGGGGTGTATAGTTTTGCCTGCACATTTTTTGTAAAGATCGCAAACTCATGAAAAATGTAATACAAAGAAAAACGCGTTTTAAATATAGAAACACTTAATTGGCAATTATGCAATTATTTTTATGTTTAAAAGCAATTTGAAAAACAGATTAGAGTACATGAATTTGAGCAAATGTTGATACTACTTGCAGACTTAAACTATTATTCCATGTTGAAGTTATGGAATGTTAAATGTAAAATGTTAAAAATAGCAGGGGTTAAAAACACAATAAGAAACAAAAGAAATTTGCGACACTACATTTCCTTGTTTCTATTGTTTTGAGGAAGGCAATTACATCAAACGGGAGCTACAATGACGATAATATCGACCGAATGTCGATTTGAATGGGATAAAAAGTATTTTAAGAGAAAAAATGTGCTCGGTTGAATAATGTAAAAAAAACAATTTTGAAAAAAATATTAATTTTAGGGGGTCTAATCCCTCCCCTTCTACCGTTAAAGGCACATCGGTGACTGATACTGCTATATATGTATAAGAAGATCGATAATATACAAATTGATGTATACATGTGAAAGTTTGAAATGCCATTGATTTCGGGTGCTTATTTGCTTTAAAAAAGCCCGAAGAATATAGGTTGAGGCAGTCTTTTACCACGTGCCATATATCATAACCCATGTACCGTGATGTTGAGCAAAAGTGGTAGTTAAGGTTAAGATGGTGACCCAATAGAGGTGAAAAAAACGCTACCTCCAGGGGATTCACAGGTGTAGACAGTCGGACCACAGCTCCAAGCTATGCAGCTGTATTGAAGCAATTTCTTCGGCTGTTTTAGAGCCCTATCTATACTTAAATTGGCCCGATTAAGTAAATTGCCAGATCAGCAATATAAAAACATATACTATCTACCCTGGGCAAAAGTCCTGAGGACCAACCCGGGGAGACCCACTGGAATAATAATGATAAAGCTTTGCTTGTTAAAAGGAAATATAAACCAATTTGATATTTGAAGCTGTATTACATTGGATTTTGTTTGCCATTATATAAACCAGAAACGGTCGATATTGACCCTCTTATGCGGCTGAAATCCCCGATGATTTCTGTCCGAACAGAAAACTGTGCGAATTTATTTGGTTTACAAAATGGTGAGAATAGAAGACGTCCTCCGTCCTTTTGGTGCTTAAGTTTCTGTATATTAATACTGCACGGGATTGTGTGACACGCGCGGTGTGTTCAACAAGATACGGTTTCTCATTGGTTGATTGACCATCATACAGATTGCCGACAAAAATACTTGCAGAAACGATTGTATTATACCATTCGCACCTTTATTCCGTTCCTTAACGTTATAAAAGCACATAGGTGCGGATGGGTTTGAGTGTTTGTAATTATGCCGACATGGTTAAATAATCGTATGTTTGTTTTAGACAAAAAGAGTTTTGCCACACCTTATGGAGTATCGATGTATTGTAACCATAGAACAAGACTTTTAGGATTGGTTTTGGTAATGCTTATAATACAAGCATGGACAGTATGTCACCTATAAGACTTTCTCTGGTTATTAAGTTGTAACATTGCTGCTATGTGCCGTGCATTGCCAATATAGAGTAAACTCAAGTAGCGATAAATAATTTATAGGTGCCAAGGTAAACATGAAAGGTTACAAATGGTTAAAAGTTAAAAAATGTGTGTAGAAAGAGTATCATTTCTCTTTAGAAAAGGCCTTAATATGACCTCTTTTCTAGGCCCAATACTGTTGCCATTTTGAAGGCATGCGTTCATTGTTTAGGGTTCATATAAGTAAATGGGTTTTCGAGAAGGGAGATAGGGGCGTACTGAGTGTAGAGTTGAGTAGTGTAGACACCCAGTTCACCATTAATTACATGCATATGTTTGGTGATAAAGTCTACGGATGCATTATAAGTATTGGCTAACTTCAACATTGGAACATAAGGTTTTCCTGCGCTTCTCCAAGCCATTTCTAGGTATCATACAATGATTAGAAATGGTCCAAGTATGGGAATTAAGCATATTCTCATCTTTGCTGCTTTTCTGTGATCGTGACAGTACCATTTTGAACTTTGGTACACCATTTTGCAACAAAAATAATAATGTGATAAAACTAGAAGTTTCTGCGTGGGAAAGATGAAGATTCAGCATTTTCGAATCAATATCAACAACAATCCCGCGACAAAAATAAAACGAATCATCAACAAAAGCTATTTTCGAAACATGTGATATTTTCAATATGTAATTCAAGGGTGCTTCAACCCAGGTCGGAAAAAAATCGTAACAAACATACTTATCATTGAAGAAAATCAGTATTCCGTATCGGGATTAGAATTAAAGCAAATTTTAAAGCTACTTATTTTCAACCTTCATCAGTAAGAATAATAATATAGATAGGATCACTACAACAATATTGTATTACACATGTCATCATATTATCTCAATTAAGAAACTGTATTTACTCGCCTTGATTTAAACATTGCATGAAGGATTTAATGCAATTAATAATGTCATGTGGGTTTCCAAGACTGTCAACCGCGTACATTCCTTATCTCTAAATCGGCTAAACTGGCAAACTACCTATTATACTCCACCTTTTCAAAACAAAAACAGAACACGAGTCTTCCAGTTCCCACTTTAATAAAGTAATCAAGTAACCTATGTGTTGGTCATATGTCCCGCACTTGCATTGCAGCCTTACCTGAACCTTGCGCTTACACAAAAAATCTTCCACGCTTGTTGACCCAGTAATCTCTGGCCTTCCTTTAACCTAAATCAGTGCTTCATTGCATTCCAGGATTTCCATCCAAGAACGTTTCTTTCCTTGTCTACAGTTACTTCGCAATTTGTTTTTGGTGTCTTCAACTTTTCTTTTCTCATATGTACCTAACCAACCGAATTCTTTTCACTTCCAAAACTGATCTTTGCTAGTTATTTCAGGTCGTCCATGTTGATATCATATTGGGCCAAAAAGGCATAATTCTCAAGGAATTGAAATGAAATAAGCCCTGAAGCCATTTGAACTTAAAATAGAAGATGAAATAAGCAAAATTTTAGTACATATTTTAAAACAAATGCAATTGTACGAAAGATTTGCATGTGATGAGAATTGTTTTTTCTTCTGATTTGTGGCTCTTCTGGACCTCTTTATCCGGGGGGCGTACTGTGAAAAAATGGTTTTACAGTCAAAGCCCATCCTGCAGGTGTAGTACTGAGTCCTCACTTTCTGGCCTACAAAATCGCATTGTTGCCTCTTTCAATTGAGATAAGACGCACGAGGATCAGGACCAGGATGTCCAGAGATATTGTTTGCGCGATGGAGATTATTGCATGATTTTTCTTACAGGTTGATGGAACGGCTGGGACTCGTGGAATGAAAGAAAGGGCAATACCTACAAGAATCTGATGAAAAGGAAAGGCCGAGAGGAGTCTTGTAGTGATTTGACCCAGCGTTGTTCTTATCTAGCGGCTCTTATCAGGCACCATGATCTTCCAAAAAGAGATCGGAGAGTATAAATACAATTAGCAGTCGCCACAAAAAACTAAAAAACACCCAGGCGCTGCAGCATCTGTCGTGAGCACCATGCACGATTTTAGGGAGGGTTAGGGTAGGGATATTTTCAAGTGATGCCCGAATACGTTTGTGATGACGGTATTCCACGTGTAAGTAAAATTGCGCTTTACTCTGAACACTTCTGGGTGTCACAAAAAGTATTCGACACCGAAGATTCGGCAAGACATAAGATGCGCTATAAACCGGCCCTTACTCTTTATAATAAAGTGATAATATTAATTTGGTAGCTCGTGCAATTTAAATTAGAACTAGAGAAGAGTGACAACTGGAGGGTTATTTACCGCTGCACATGCACGCCCTGACCCAAGGACCTTTTCCTTGTGAAAATTTTACGAACTATGCAAATATAGTTTATATGATTCGACTTTGTTAACCCTCTACCATATCACGATATGGCCTTTTACTGAGGTCATGAAACCATTTATTTAACAATTTTCCGTCTATCATACGTCAACTTCTTTTAATCTTTGCAGAGATAGAGTATCTGGACTCTCAAATTGCGTTCAGGTTTTTAACCAGCTGTAGAGACCAGCCACCTACAACGCCAACGACGACGGGACTATTCAGGCACTTGGACCCATCACTAGCCGATTTCCGTAAGTTGTATGTAGGCCGGCCGGGGCCCGCCCTGAGTATGATTTTTTGCCATATGCAACAGTAGATATTTAGAAAACATTCTTTGGTATTTCTTAACTGCCAAGGGAATATTAGCGGCACTGCCGAGACCTATAGCCGCGGATCAGAAAACATGTGGTATGTCTGTGCGTGGTGAGCAATGGTTATTTCCCAAAACATGAAGGGAAAACCAAAAATGGATCGGGAAGTTTATAATAGTTACACGATAACATGGCTATGGCGTTGTATGGAAAACACAGTAGTATGCATTCGTGATATCTAATCATGTTGTAGGATATATTACAAAACTATATATGTATATAGCTACAATGGACACAAACGGACGACCTCATTTTAAGTTTGCTTCGAAATCTAAAAATGCTGCATAATTTTGATAACAGCTGGAACAGTTGAATTCTTTAAAATTACGAATTTTATCAAAAACAAAAAAACACGCGTTTTTAACCTAATTTTAAAAAAAATCATCGAATTGAGAGGCGGATCGATCAGACTATAAGTACACTTTCCGTGTTAGGTTCTTCTATTTATAGTATGAACGTTTTCATATAATTAACAGGGTTCACTTTGGAAGAGGTAAAGTATCAGCCTCAAAAATTAGACCGTTTGTACACAGAGAAAAACGCATGTTTAAAAAGTTTAAACAGTTGTTAAAGTTTTCAACAAGTGTTTACCGGTGAAATGAACACACTTGTTCAGTCACGGGAAACAACTTGTTAAACTTTTTTTTTCACAAAATGTTTAAACTGTTTAAAAACAGCGTTTGTCTCTGTGATATACGTGAAGGAACTTCCTATAAGGTTGGGTTCGATCCCATAAGAGATGCAGACTATAGCGTTGGAAAGGTAATGGGTTATATAAACAGAGCTTTGCCAAAAACAATGTGGCAGATATGGCAGACGGAAAAAGTTCGTTAATGATCTTGAAATGGTGGATGGTTATAACAAACAAACGGATTAAAATGTGAATCTTAATATGAATCCCACACTTAGCACCATGCTGCAATTAACTTGGGTAGCTTATCACAAGGTGTTCTTGTGACGTCGCATTGCTAGCATGACTACCTGCTACAATTCCACTGGACCATTTCAACGGTTACATTAAGGGGCATGTAGGTTCTGATATTCTGAAACCAGACTTATCAGAGTTGTTATATCTTTGTTTCTTTGATTGAAAGTATCAGCAAATATCCCGAGCTTGAAAACAAAACCTTGGTTTAAGAGCTATATTTTTGACTATTCCAAGTTTGGCAACTGAAATTTGCTGTCGAATGACTTGTTTTGTTTTTCAAACCAATGATCTGAATTGAAAATTTCACATAGATTGCTCTCTAACAACATTTCTGGCACATTTTAACGGGTACGTATTTACTTTGACTGATGTTTCTGACACAGCACATTTCGATGATGACGCACACCCAATTCAAAGCGCCGCGGAGATATTCATATACTGGTTCTATTGTATTTAAATAACCACTGGGCACCATACAATAAATAATTTACTAATTTGACATTTTTCCATGTTGCAGAAACCGACAGCTGCGACGAATGGATGTCTTGCCGAAGCGAGAAGCTAATGTCATACCTATCTAGGCTGGAAGATCTGCCTAGTTGTCCGTGCTTCTACCCGACAACCCTTCGCGTCAACGACATGATATGGGATAAGATACATCGGAAAATGTTTCGTTGGATGGTATCTGACAACGACAAAGAAAGCTTGGACGTTTATAAACCGACTGCAAAGTATTGCATTCGATCTTTATTAACGGCACACAGCACAAGTCTAGCTGCGCAACAGTGTTGTTATGATGAAACTATGAGACTAATTACAGAGGTCCGGGGGCTGGAACCCCGAAACTTATAAGCCGAGAAATTTCACCAGAACTAAATTATAAAATTGACATCTTGCCGTGGATCATTTGCAAAGGAGACTGGTCAAAATACAACGACATCAGACAACCTAATAATGCTAGAGGATGTCGCGAATTTCCTAGCGACGAAGCGTATAGCCTTTTCCTGGAGGAGCTCAAGGATTTTTGATACAAACATCACTACACGCGTATGCTACATAGTTGAAATTTTGGACCTTCTTGTGCTTACATTGAGGTCAAAGTCCTCTGGATTTTTTTACAGGGGCAGGACAGTGAGACGTGCTCGTTAACAGCGTGGGTTGGTGTAAAAACACGACTGGCTGGAGGGGGGAAATACAAAATAGCCCGGGTTATCAACTTAAGACATGCTTACTTCTTTGGAGTACCAAATATGCCTGCAGCGGGCCGGGCACGGGGTGAATTCATCAGTGGTTGGAGTTGTCGAATAATAAACCCTTACTGGCTAGTTGCTGGTCATATTAGGAAGTTAAAATCACAGGATTATTTGAACCAGACGAAGCCCGGTCAAGAAAAAATGGATCAAGCAATGTAGTAGGCACGTTCTGCTTTGGGTTGATTTCATATTGGGATTTGTTTCTGAAAAGGGTGCAACAATACTCAGGTCGCTGTTTCAAATTTTCAATTTCATTATGCAGGAAAATCACTTCACGGTGGTGGGACTTCACATCCAACCGCACCCTTTGTTCACATATCTCAAAATGATTGGTAATCTATATTGTCATGTCTTCAAAAATATTAAATGAGGACTACAAAATCAACCGCACTTCAACTTTTATGGTCTGTTTTCCAATGGTAAGCTGGGTGGTCTTTAATTTCATAGACACACATTCTTGTGTTTGGTAGTTGAAATGATTTCATTAAAACAATAGGTATTAGTGGATATCAATTTGGCTGAAGCCTGAAACAGCCTGCTAGGGCGGGCTGGGTGGTAGGTGCAGGGTGTGGCGCGTGTACATGACCAGCCAATATGGAATACATTAACGTTGTACGGTAATTCTGTACTCAGTTTTAAGTTAATCTTATTAATATCAACTAATTAAACATCGCTTACAGATTTAATCCCTTCCCCTTCAGTATAACTACAGAATGTATCAATAAAACGCACGATTTTAAAGCGATTTTTTTCTGAGATAATAATGCAAGTATTGGTATATTTTATAAGTTGTGATTTTATTGTCATAATCTCGTCTTTGACAAGATTTTTGTTTGGTGTAATTTGGATTTTTGGTTCAAAAGTTATGACAAGTTTTGCGAATCCCTTCTGAATCGGGTTGGTCCGATTCAATGACCTTAACACAACGGCCAGTTAAGTTATAAACCAGAACAAAACCTTGTTTAAAACATCTGATGATAAGTATCACTTAAATTTAATAACTGGACTATCGTTGTTTTAAAGCATCATGGAGGTGGTTTCTTGATCTCAAATCAAATAAACAAACTTGCATTGGAATTAATATCAAGTTTCGGACATGATATTGCACCTTGAGTTAATTTGTGGATCAGAAGTCCAGTTCAAACACTTACTTGGAAAATCTATGATCACAATAATTCATGTCCATTTTTTTTCTTTCACTTTATAGATATTAAGAAAATTGACAGTTCAAACAATGTTGTTTTCTTTATAATAAAATGATACTTATTGTAAGCCCAATCCTGCCAGAACTGTCCTCCTTTATAAGACTCTCGCCTCAACTGAATTTCAAACCTTTCATTAGATATCTGTGTCGAAATGAGATGGGATAAAAAGCACAGTGAATAGGAAATGTACTTTTAAAAGAGTATTAACATCATGATGAACAGAGGAGGTTTATATTTTTAATATTTATTCCAATTCTTGTGCGTTTTATGCAATAACGCGGTATGCCACTGTGTGGCTCGATGTGTGGCTGAAAGTTCTTCTGCACTTGAAAGCGATTACTTCAAAAGGCGATTCGCCGTCAAATCGTCCGGACGATGCCTAACTTACCGAAAAAGCGAAGTGTGAAAGATTTTGCCAATATTTAGTTTTGTAAATGTTGTGGGGTATACTTCACATTTTAAATACATTGTGTGTTTAGCGATTGGCATTAAATTTGAGGCTCATGTATTAGAACTATCATTTAAAGAAGAGTATTAAGCAACTGTATTCAATGTATAATAATCGTGATAATCGAAAACGCATTTATGTTCAATTTGTATGACACATAAAAAACTTAATAAGAAAATGGCAAAATATATACCTTATGATTTTTCACTCAGGGATTTTACACTTGACCAAATTAGACTTTATTCCCGCATGAATTACTTACCAGGACAAATATAAAAGTGAAATGGGCCAAACGCAAAAAACAAATGGTACAGAAACGAAAAAAAAAACACGACAACATGTTAGAACAGTTAACCGAGAATCGATTTGGCATAGATGTCTTATTCGTTATGTGCATTTTCTCAAAAACCATAATATTATTAAAATCGTCGTCAAGCTTGGTCCGCGTTAGTGAATAATTATTATCATCTTTATCTTCATCATGGGCATCTTCTTACATCTTGGATCTTCAAATTATCATGTCTGGACAGATACTTGCTGCCAAACGCCTTAAATCCAGAGAGTTTCGTAAGCAAAGTCCAAACTCTTTGCAAACGCGTCTTAAGAGCTTAAGAGAGTCGCCTTGGTGAAAGACTTGCCATGAACCAAGTAACATCTAGTGTATGAACCTGGTGAGCATCTCCGTACACTGGAGCCGACTCATCGGGTTGAATGGCGACGCATCAACAGATTGAGGACCGGAATTGGCCGATCAAAGGTTTCCTTGCAAGAAGTGGGGCACCCATGGAAACAGACCAGGCACTACCTGTGGTGGTGGAACAACACCAAAGGAACATGGAAACACAGTGCGTATCGGGCCTGCGCTTGAGGGGGCAAATTTCCAGTCTTGGGAAAATTTTTCCTCTCAGGGGGGTCAAAAAGTCCCAATTTTCCCCGGTCAGAGGGCTAAAAAACGGCTGAATTTACGCATGATTTTGATTTTTTTCCCGGCCAAAGTCGTCCAAGGGGGCAACCTGCCCCCCCTGCCCCGCCTGTTACGCCAGTGATTGGAACATTCTTTGTTGCCCACTGCTGGAGCAACAATGTGCAGACAAAGACCTTGCAGAATTCAGTTGAAGCAGCCAGAAGTTGTACCCATCTCTGGAGGATCATATTTGAGAACCACTGGCATGTGTTTGGGGACACGATAAGAAGAAGAACTTACTTCATCCCCATCCTCATTCATCAAGCATCATCATCATTATCAAACATAGTCGTCTGGTCTTAATCATCATAACATCTTATTTCTTTTATCTCGGAACAGAATTATTTCCTTAAATGTCTTATGTTTGCATTACTCGAGAAAAGGTCTATAGCGTTTCATGACAGGCGTGAAGTGCCATGAGCAAAATTGACATTTGCTTGGATGGAAGAATCAGTTTATTTAAGCTTTTAAATACTCGTATTTATATCGGTGGTCTGTCACTGTGGCCAACCCCATAACCAGTAGTTACCTTTAATCTGTGAGCTATGAATTGGCCCAATGGCTCTCTGACATTACCGCTAAGGCAACAACCAAAGCCATGTTGCTACTTACTAGTTATAAAGTTGAAATGCTCTGGCAGTTTGCTCAGAAAATGACTAACTATAGAGGAACAAAACGTATGTTCTTTGCGAGATCTTCCACAGATCCCATTTGAGGAAAGTGTTTGCAGAGGTTCCGGTATAAAGGGTATAGGGAAGGTATATTTGAGTACTTCTAAAATTTATCGTATCAACGCTATCTGGATGCTTCAAGGGAAACGACAACTCATTGGGGCTTGCTATTTATTATAGTTACTTATGCAAAATTTCGAGGAACCCAAGTTGTAGACCAATAACAAGATGAGACGTCCAAGATTAAAATGCCACGGTAATTTGATTTCTTCATGGAATTCCATGTGACTTCTATCTGCTAAAAGTTTAATTTTGTGTGGAGACTGAAAAACCACTTTCAGAGAAATTTTGGCGGAAACACACCACAAGTACTGCAATAGATGGAACTATTGCAACAAAGCACCATTCATTTTAGCGGGATTATGTCGTTTGGTCATGATGTTATACGGAGAAAAGTGTGCTGAAGTAGAAAAATCAGTAAATAGATAATTGTAGACATTTGATGTCTTTCACATAACTATTTTGACTGATTATTTATTATATTGTGCAAAATAATACTGCACTGGATGTTTATTGATGTAAAACGATTATTAATACATCGTCACAAAATGTTTCACAAAGTGTTCGTTATTATATTGTCCTGTAGGTTTGCAAATTTTCCTGATTCATTCAGATGTGGTGAATGCGCAAATGGTTTTCGTTATCAAGACAGACTTCCTGAAAATTGAGGATCGTGATTTTTGCTTTAACAAAAACAAGTTTTTTTTTCAACACAAATGTACAATTTCTAGGTAATTCATTCGTAGCGAGTTTTAGCTCAGCTCATTAAAAGGCAATAAAACGATGCCAGAATCACTTTAACAAAAAAAAAAAAAAGGACTTAGACTTTCATGTTCTAAAACATAAAAAGTACTAAGGACTAAATCAACGTTTGCTTCAATAACAACAATATCAATCCGATACTTGCGTTTTCTTTGTATCAGTTTCTATTTCTGAACTATTTATTTATTAAAAAAGTAAAATTGTGAAAATCTACGGCAAAATGTATTTTCAATCCGCCGTGAACCCTACGGGAAATAGAAACAACGAATACATTGTCGAAACAAATTTTTGTATCGCTGTATTCACTATGTGTTATATATTCTGGGATTATAATTCGTGTTGGCAGACATTTTGTACCATAAGAAAATCTGAGTATTTACCTCTTTATAATAAACACAAATCTGCTATTTTAGTTTGATGCGGTTGATACTGTGATTTTCACTTCTGTTAACAAATTTCAAAGAAGAAAATTGTGTTGATTACCTCGCCTGAAACTTTTGAAAATAGCCTAATAGATCTGTAGATCTAATCTTTTTGGCTATAATTATGCTTAGTTTTCTCATGTAAGCATGGTTAGTGAACAATAGAATATTATTCTACATAATGTTCGCCACACGAGGTTTAAACATTTTACCTTACCTATACAGTTTGCTTCTCAAAGCAAAAAATCTGAAGGTGGAGTACTTTTTGTGGTAAAATAAGAACCTCCAGAAAAATTGTGATCGTTAAATCTGAATGTCGCCAAAGTGTTTTTGTCGACATTGTCCGAATTGTGAGCCCTCCACTTTTTAGCTGTAGGGCCGTGCAATGTTGTGACAAGGAGGCAAGCGGTCTGTTTTCCCGCTATTTTCCAACCTTGTATAAGCATGGCCCCTTCTTGCGTTTTTTAGCACTTGTTTATATTCATTGGTTGGACACTGAGTTTTCAGGTGAAGGTTTTGTTACATTGACAAAAGTAGTGTTAAACCGAACATCAAACCAACCGCGGCACCCGCATAAGGTTTAAAATACATGTTATTCAGTTATCGCAAGTTTAGGGTTGCAAAATGAGCTCCAATTTCCTTAGATGTGCCACGTGACTCCATATTCTATAGCTACGATACTTATATTGTCAAAGTTGTATTTTTACGAGTGAGATTTTGAGTTCTTAACATTGCTTATATAAAGTTATACTAGTATATATACTTGTAAAATGTAAAAAAAGGAAAGTATTAATAATATCCTTTATTTTTCATATTTGTTATGTACAGATGATGACTTGAATTGTACAGACAAACATTTAAGTTTATTTGTAATCTGAATGTCAAACGGATCTGTTGTGGGCATAATTCGTGCACAGACTTATTTTAATAACGTCAGGAATGACCGGAAATGGACAGGTCAGACCAGTTACATAAGCCTAATTATTCAATATAATTGTTATGTATTAAAAGTTTTTCATTTCGATGTTGAATCGGTCGGTTCAATGTGCAACATGCTCTAGTTGAACCACATTGGTCGCGTTGGCCTTCACATTCTTGATTTCTTTGTTATACATAGTTTCAAGAAGTTTGATACAAATGTTTAAATTGTAACACAACATTTAATAGGTAAGTATCTTGATGGATCAATTATATAATCTCTGTTAAGCCAGAGGGGAGGAAAATATTTTTGTCTCAATACCACTTACAAAGCTATGTGAAAGTTTGCCATCCATTTTTTACAGAACTATTATCGGCCCATTTTGTAATTTACATGACCTTTTATCATGTCACAAAGGAAAATGTCACCATTTGGCCGCGGTAGCAAAAAAAACTATAATACAAAAAAAAGTGGGCCACAATGCAATTAAAAATCCATCCTGTTAGTAAATAGCACATTTTTTTGTCTCAAATATTCAAAAACCTACAAAAGCTAGGAGCTAGCATAACACAAGTTATCGTTTGATTTGCCCAAATATTTCTGTAATAACTCTTTTGGAGGTTGAGGGGTGGGGGCGAAGCAGTCAGCGTTTTTATGCCCAGTTATGAAATCTTTCTTCACTATACTGAGAACAGTTTTGTATTGGGTGTGACGGTCGGTGAATGGGAGCGGAGATATATTTTACTGATGGTATATAAGATTATTCCAAACATTTTTGGCTATATTGATAAAAGGATATTTTGCATCTTTAAAAACTGCGGGTGGGTGTAAACGAAATAAAGTTATTCTATAATCGTTTTATTCTAATTATGTGTAGTCATTTATGTCTTGATTTGGTAATGCGCTTCAAAAAGTTAATAAAAGGCTTAATTTGAGAATTTGAGAGCCTTTGACATTATACCGGTACCGGTAATGACATATGTTTCAACTCACCCCGGTTCCCCTACACCAAAGATTATAGTACATGTTTGATTGATACTGAACCAAACGAAAAACAAACAAAAAAACAACAAAACACAGTAGCCGAAATATTACAATATCCACCTTCCTAGTTAGCTTAAGTCGGGAAATAATCTTGCAATATATTGTGTTGTGGTCTAAAACCGGACGTGTGGAATTCAGATTTTGCTTGACGGCGTCCAAGAATATCTGGTGGAAGTCTCATTTTCCATATTCATCTATCTGATTGAAAATCAATTAAAAAATAATTGTGTGACCAGGGGTGTGACCATGTGTGGATGTTGAGAGTGGAGGTGCGTATTTTGTTCGTTTCTTATGTGTTTTGTTGTTCTCGGCATGTTCAAATGCCTCTCTAAAACCTTAAAGATCAATAAAGCTAGTTTTAAACTGTAAAAGCTCTTTTGTAAGGAAAACAATTCTAAACAAAAACTTTCAACATTGTTGATTAGTTTCGTAAGGATAATCGGTTAAATTGATTAAAATGTGCGCAATGTTTGGGAGGTGAGCACCCACGAAAATATCCCAATAATGACAAACAACTTTTCAAAAACGGTGACGGTACTTTAGCAACATCGCCGAAGGCGGAATAACCTGGGAGACGGCTCGGCCAGTCGAATTTTACACGCGAAAAACCTCCAACAGAAGTGCAGCATCAGTACCCGCCCAATATTGATATAGGGAATTGAAGGGAAATCGGAACATAATAGTCTCTCGCAGGAGGGTACCACCTATGATTAAACATTCTGCTGTGTGGAGATCGTTTATAGCCTTGATATGTTTGTGTTTCTAATCGTTATGGTGCAAACCCTACCGCGGTTCGGTGCCATCAAAATAAAAAGCAATAACAATTAAGTGACAACCAGCGCGTCCGGGATTGGGGTCGAAGTGGAAAGTATCTGTCACTGCGAAGACAAATTAACTAGGTACATATTGCGACTCCCTGAATATGTTGTTAGTGAACTCGCTCTCTTCGCGTTTCAGGGTGTGTCAGTAAAGTAAAGTCTTACCCCCTTACCCTTAATGTACTGGCCACGTGGAAACTGCGCAAAGGTCAAGTATAAAAAAAATCATACAAGGTGGGGCCTAATTCAACAAAAAAGGTTACTGTATATCGGTATAGTCTCATCCTTTCTGATTCCTAGTCCTCAATCCTCTGCTTCTGCTCATCTTATTGCCCCTTCACATTCATCATAATACTTTCTATAAGTATAAGGGTAAGTATAATGGTGTACTTAATCTGAATCTTCAGAAAGATAGCAAAAGCATCCGGCCTACATAGACAGTACACCTCAGGTCATAAACTATAGACTTTCCTACCACATATTCACTAGTATTTTATGTGGCATAAAACTGTATCTTCAAAATAAGCTTTTGGGCTACCATGATTTTTGACTCAAAATCAAAATGGCGGCCCGTCCTAAATACCAATTCGTCACCAAAATTGGCTAAAAACGTATTTTTTTTCCGTTTTGTTAAATGCGCACAAAAACGTCTCAATTTCCAATTTTTTTAATTTACAAAACACATAGGACTCTTGCTTTGCCAAAGTGAAATTTCAAATAATCGAAAGAATTCAAAATGGCCGCCACAAACGCTCAATGCACGATGGATTACCTTAAGTTAAGGATATTGTTGTAATGTAAACGGCTGCATTGCTTAAACGTATGGTGAGTACTACACAGAAAAATATATTAGGGCTATCATTGTTCTTTCTCCGTGGCGCTCAAAAAGAATTCAAGATGGATGACATTGCTGTAATACAGTAATGTATCACTTTAACTTTATTGTGGGGATTATTTCGTTGCTCTAAATGGTGTTTTCGTATATTAAATTATTTAAAGCATTTATACTAAACTATATATGCTAACCAATTCTTCTCTTAAGAACAGCTGGAAAAATAAAAATGGCTTACCATTTTCATGTAAAATACACGATTTTTAATCGAGTTTTGTTCAAAAACTGCATTTGACCGCCATTTGTATTTCTTATTGGCCGCCATTTTGTGCAAAAATGATAGATCATAGTTTTCTGGAACTAGTTCAACAATTATTTAATAATGCATATTAAACATCGCTTAGATTGAAAAGATTAAACTTATGGTTATCTTATTGTATTTAGCGTTTGTGTCGGCAATTTTTTTTAAGTATTGGGTTTACACAGGGATCAACATATGAAAAGTTTATGGTGTGGCTGCAACAAGAACCTATCCTTTTGTACACACAGGGCGGTAAATTTTGAGTTATGAATGCATTTTATAATTGTGAGCATTTTTTTCACCAATGGGTAGTTTGGCGGCCATTTTGTTTTAAGTAAAAATTCACTGTTCCAAAAGCTTATTTTAAAACAATATTGTTATGCAACTTAAAAACACTAGTACAATATGATAGGAACTGGTTTAGTCATGTTTGGAATAACCATCCCTGTATAAACTAAACTCTGGGACTAAACTAGTGTACTGCCATGCCCACAAGTGTTGTACACCCAGGTCATATAACGAGCTCATGCACTTTTCAGTAGTGATTTTATGTTGTTTAAAATGTCCATGCCCCGATCGCTAAGAGGCCTCGTCCCCAGAAGCCCCAGATTTACCGGAAGTGGTCACCTTTGGTATCAGATGAAAGCACTATTTTTCTCATTTACCATGTGAACATCTTGAGCCACAGGACGTTTGGTTTGGAATTATGAGCGAAAATGTGACCCAATTTGGTCGAACCCAATATATATTTAATAAGTTTACACAGTACACTATGGGTATTACAAAATCAAGTTTTTGCTCTTGCTCAAAACGGATTGAAATATCGGCGCCGAAACTTTACAGATGGGAATTTGGAGTGAAAGGCCAATTCTATCACCCCCCCCCCCAAATGAAAAACTCATATCCTTAAATCGGTTCATCCTCATTTAAGGATGTGATTTATAATAAGCTTTTGGGCCACCCTGATTTTTTTAAGTTAAATGGCGGCGAAAATAACATTTTGACCAAAAATGAGCACCCGTCAAAAACCGCACCCCCAGAACTGCAAAATTGGTCATCTAATGTCAAAGGCATAGGTCTTTCCAACTACAACAAGCAAAATGTTATTGTTAAGGCGAACACAAGAGGTTGTAAATACAGCAAGCCCTTGATATGTTCTACCTTCCAACGTCTGCGCTGATACTAAAACTCGTAATTGATTTCTATCAGCCAGCTGAATTTGAATCAAGTTATGCCTCATCCTAGAATTATTTGTTAGTTCTTTTGCTGTCATTTATTTTATTCTGATTTCTTTAAAATAAAGTACACCTGGGACAAACACATTCAGTTCAGAAACAGTTTAATAACTGAAAAGTGATCAACTGGGCGTATTTTTGGTGTTACTGCAAAACAAAAACAACAATATCCAAGTGAACTTGCGCAATCCCTGCAAGAATAAACAGTGGTTAGTTGCAACAGTTGTCAGTTAATTGCAGTGGCATCAAAATTCAAGAATTGGTCATCATAAAATGTAGCAGTTTCTGAAGATTGAAAAGCCTAATCAAAGTGGAACATGAATGGCAGATGATTTGACCTGGTATGTGACCTTCGATCTCAAAACAAACATAAAAAAAACCCGTATTGCACTTTGACCAGGTTAGGTTGTAATCAGACTAACCCCTATTACCGAACTGTACAGAGGAAATGAAAGCCTAACCAAACTGGAAGATGACATTTGACATGATATGTGAATGTGACTTGTGACTGAAACAACATGTGAAGAACCCACATTGCACGTTTGAACTAGCTTGCGGTAGGACTGCAACGTTTCAAGACCCTAAAAATGGAAACCTAACCAAACTGGACATGACCTCGACAACCTTTGACCTTTGACATCAAACCACAAAGGAAGGAATCCCTACTGCACCTCAACCCAAGTTTGATATAAAATTGGATCGTAAGGCCCAAATTAAATTGGTCGAGCTATGATTGCAAAATATTGGGCGACGCACCGCAGTCGAGCGCAATATTTTAAAAACTCAAAGCGAGGACCAATAATATTGGGCGTTAAATCATCCAATATTTTATCATATTAATGTCTGGTCCGATATTTCCCACACTTGGACTCCTCAAACATGATAATGGATTTAAATCGACTTAAACTTTTCGAACAAGACTGTGAAAAACCAAAACAGAACCAAACTGGAACACACATACACAAGGACATGCGCGCCCGTCGATAATCCCTATAAAACTGCTTTTCAAGCCAGAGGATAAAAAACCGAGAAAATCCAAGTAAAACTTGCCAACCCGTAACATCATTTCTTCAGTAATTGGATATCATCCAAGCGAGTTGTTACTCGTAAATTTAGAGTGCACGCTTGACAAATGTAGTTATTTTTATCTAAAACTAAAATAGGATCGTAAGTGCAGGACACTAATGGTTCCATGTTTTAACGGCGTTGAAAATTTGGCACAACTTTGCGGATTGGTGTCAACACTTGCCGACATATGCATTGGCCAGAATTAACCCGGCCAAATAATAAATCCTACAAAAGTTCGTGCAGCTTTTACAGTTGATCTCAAACATTACCGTTTTAATGCTTCTCCCAGGACCATAGCAGCGCCTTTTGAACGAACCGCGCTATGTTAAACTGCTGCGATAAAAAGTGCAAAGAATTCATGACTGGAAAGAACTTTTGTGCGCTTAATCGTGTGATTGAAAGCTTTTCATCAATTTCCAGAACGTACCTGGTGTATTGCGGGCACAAATTTTGAAGGACGATCTGACGGTCAATGATGATGGAGGTGTGCAGAGGTACTTTAGGGCCAATCATTAGGGTCTGCAAAGATTAAATGCTTATACTCAAAAAGGTTTCGGAATCTTCTTGAAGATAACAGAGATGTAAAGTATCTACCCTAAGTCCCGCACTCATTTTATTTCGAAACGCGGGACACTTCTTTGCTTAATCTCATGAAGATTAAACAGAGTGTTAAGTCTACCATTAAGCAGTGTTGAATTTTCATAAACGCGGCCTAATTCAATTCCACCCACCTCGTCCGCCCGGTGACTCTGTATTTCAACGAGTACTACTTTTATCCCGGTTGGCCATGGACCGGCAGCGAATAGTCAAAAGAAAGATAAATTCATCGAGACCATTGGATAAGTCTAGATTTTTGTGACATCGCAAACAACGGACCGTTTAGGCCATGGGGCCAAAGGGAAAAATACTCGGAAGAAAAACAAAGGAGACCACCCCTCGGAAGTAAAAACATTTTCCGAAATAAAATCTTCTACAAATTATAAAATAAGTTCCCGTGGGATACAACGATCAATTGTTTTTGGGCCTAAAAGGTAAAAATGCAACAAAAAGCAAGGGATTTGAATGAAATGGTTTAAACTTGGTCCTTTTACAAAACCGATTCAAATTACGAATAGTTTGCCTTATCTAGGATTTTTCGTTACCATGGTAAACATGCAATGTAAAACCCAATGTTAATTGAAATCTATGGAGCAGGGCCAAATAAGGTATTAGTAATTACCATGGTACACAAGTAATCCTGGATAGGGCAAAACTATTCTTAATATGAATGGGACTGTCTAAAAGCATCAATTTCAGACCGTTTTCAACAAAATCAGTGCTTTTTGCATATTTTTGAACCCCGTAGGCCAAAATAGTGAAACCTTTGACCTTTTTTTGCTAAGTGAAACTATCCATCCCAGATAGGGCAAACTATACCTTTTTGATTCTTTATCTGACGAAAGGGGGACACATTTGCGAGTTTTTTTTTTACATGTGACTAATCACAAAAGTGACATTGAACACTGTACTAACTTTAATGGCACCCTCAGTTGGAAAATATGAAACTGACAATTCATCATAAGTGGAAGTGATTCGCTGTGATGTCCTTAAAAAACCTATAAAACTGAAAAATAAATTTTGGCCACATAACATGAAGTAGGAGACAACCGGCCTCCTAACTACAAGATTCATGACTCCAGGCAAAATGGATAGTAAATCCGACGGTATGCAATTAGCAAGGTTATACTCAGGCTAGTTGGGAAATATGTGAAGTGTTATCACCACCCCGATTTTAGATGACTATTTTTTCATGAGTAGGAACACGGAACAAGTGTCCTTGTTCACGAATAAATGAACTTTGAGTTCTCCTGTGTGTTCAATAACTTTGACCATATATATTCATCCTTTATCGAAAGGAAAAGAGATGAACAAAAGGTCGATGAAAGAAAAGTTGTTTGGCATGTGGACTAAACATCTTTGTGTTAGATCAAAACCCGAAAACTCAAGTTGCGCGTATTTCCATTTCTGTTCAATTATGTGTTATTAGCCGAGAAATCGAAAAATCAATGTCACCGACATGTAGGAAATGGAGAATAACTTGTGCCGAACATGGCTGAGGATTATTTCCCAAAGCAGTATTGTTTAAAATAATTTCAGCACTGCATGGTACGATGTGCTTTATTGCACATAGGGTACGTTGGATATTTCACTTTTGTTTTTGGTTTTTCAAGAAAGGAGGTCCAACAATAAGATATGGATCTTGGTGCTGCACCAAGATGTTGAGGTCACAACAAATGAGGACAGGCTCTATCTACATCGGGCGGTGATAACCCCTAAAAGCTTCCACCAATATCAAACTGCATG
>JAMKCH010030381.1:0-17498 GCA_023653785.1 Ophioderma brevispina
TTTTTTTTTATTTTTTTTTTTTTTTTTTTTTACAATTTTAACCTTTTTTGAAATTTATCAAATTCAACTTTCAATATTATTACTGTACAATTTTTTTTTCAAGTGGCACTACAATCCCACGCTATGCGTTTAGCAGTGCCCTTATCTCAATAACATTGCTTAATCAGGCATAATTATAATTCCTATATTGCATATTTGTTTTGTTTATTGTGCTAATTATATTCTATATTGTATATTTTGAATGTTGAGATGAAATAAATTTGATTGATTGACAAACCCTCAGACACACAAGGACAGACATAGGATTGCACCGCAGCATTTTTTGTTGACATCATTTTACTGTTTACTTTCATTTGACAGGAGTAGCGCTACTCGAATACAAGACTTAATTACTGTACAATGTATAAGTGCAATTGTGTGTGTGCACTCTTGCAGCCAAAACATAAACAACATGATGACCTCCCATTATGTTATCCCAATAATGGCATATTTGATTGGGGGTTCGAATCGTACTCCTGACATCTTCCTTTGTTCTCAATGTCCCCCCAACAATAACACAGAAACTTCTAAATCTGTGTGCACAATTTCCAATTTTCCTCTTGATTTTCTGAGAGTGAGCATGGAAAAAATGTTCTAAGATGCTATTGATGTGGTATCATGTCTATGTGATTCTATGTAAGTCGGGCCATTTTATTGTATTTAGGAAGACTGAGGCATGTACAACAAATGGGCATCTGGTGTCTATACTGCTAATGGGGATATGTATACAGTGGTTTTTTTGCAATACACCTTCCTCTTGTGTTTAGTGGTTTTATATCCCACTAACCACGATTCGATCTGTGTAGGCCATTGCTACTTCTAGTCTATAGTTTGTACCATTAGAATTGCCAAAACAAAAAGTAATTTACTTTTGAGTATTTAACACGGTAATTTCTATTTGTATGCCTTTTTAATTGATGCACATCTGGCATTGATTATATTCCAATAAAGAAATAACTGCTTCACAAACAGAGTAGAACATTGAATTCCCACTTGTCCCAATTCAGCTTGGGCCGGGTAGCAAAAAGTGGGTCATTCCAAGGTTACACATTGAAGGTCTCAATATGAATGGCTCACTTCAGCATTACATGCTGAATAGCCTTTCGGCTAACATTAAGTCCTGCTTTTTAAAAACTTAGAATCCAGTGACATTTTTGTGAGACACAACTATATAATCCAACTAAACTTCTAATTCCATCACACACCTGCTGTATTTGTTGGCAACATGTCCGCTCCCATCAACCCAGCTAGAATAAGCAAAGAGTAGCGTGATGATCTCCGTTACGTTTAACCTACTCCCATCGAGCAGATCTTCAACGTACCACAGACTAACAAGGACGGTAACTGAAAACTGCCTTCAACCACCTTTTCACTACTGTACATTCAATAAGCTTAGACCCTCGGTTTTTAATTAATATTAGATAAGGTATGAGTGTCCGGGATAACAATGAAAGAAAAATTTGGTATTTTTCTAATTACCCAACAATTTGGAAGCTGCGTGCTAAAAGTATTTCTTCACACCCAATTCAATTTCCTGTGATTTTTTGGCCATCATCGGCGAGGATTCGGAACATCCGAATAGGCGCAATGAGCATAACGTTTCATGATTGTTTCCATTATAATTGATAGGTGTGTAAAACGTTGCATCGCTCATTAACAAAATCCATTGAGCGATATCATCAACAATGCTTGTAATGTATAGCGTCTATTTAATTCCGGGATTTTGAATGTTAATCAATCAGTGTCCCTGACAACTGTTGTGTTATTCATGGTGTGTTTTTAATAGATGAGGTGACATCAATGTTCACAAACAACTTAAGCACCTGGTTCTACTGACTGATCGAGGTGCAAGGACCATCACATACAGCTACAGCATATTAGTGGAGCGGTTTTGGACTGCAAAATTGTCGCAACCCTCCCCTCGGTACAACAAACGCAACCACTTCTTTCCAAGAATGTAAATGATAATTTAAAAAATTGATGGGTTGTGGTCAAAAACTTTGGTGGCAGGGTTGTTTTTTTGTTAAAAAAATCACTTTTTTTGAGCTAAAAACTTAAGAATAATCAAGATTTATTAATTCTTAGCAAAACACATTTTAATCATCATGCAATACTATCAATCTCTGACATTTTATATTATGATTTTCTGTTTTATTACATATATAAAGGGGTCCTACCCCCAAATCACCTTTTTTCCTAAAAAAAACATCCTTTTAATCACATGTCACCACAACGAGTATTATCCGAACCCTGATGCAATGAATAAAACCTATATCAATAACAAAAAGGATACCATAAAAAATAAGATTGTAATAATTTTACGCTTAAAAAAATAGAAAATATAATTTCGCTAACTTGCAGCCCAAATTCATTTTTCGGCATAGAAATCATCCCTGCCCACCAATATTTCAACTCACACCATCATTTTCTTAAATCTTATGTATTTTATCCTTCCCATAAAAAGTGTTTGTGTTTGGTTGTACGGTGGGGATGGTTGAACTCGAAAACTAGAGCACTTTTCAAGGCTCGGCCGCTCCGCTAATCAATGGGCTATTGAATACTGATTGAGCGCGAATTTTTGAAAGCCCTACAGGTGCTCACGCATACGCCGGGCAGTGCTTTGTTTCTTGCCCGTCAGTGATGTCACATGGCACATCACCGCCAACTTTGACATCTCTTATGCAACTTATCCAATTTTATTTGTAGTTGCAAGAGGTACGTCTACCTGATTTGGACTCTTTTTTTTTAGTAGATTTCAAATTACGTGAGACCCCTTGTATATCTGGACGGGTTGTGACATTGATGGGGGTTCAATCTCGCCATGCAGAGACTAGGCCTTTGTTGCCATTACAAACATAATGAGACCATGTATAAAGGTTCCTGACCCAACAAGGCTCTATTAGACCACAAAATACCACACATGTCATATTGTGGTATATTTGTTGGTAATGATAGTTACAGAATCTACAATATTTTGTGGTATTTGTGGTATGTTATCTTACATTGACATCAAAGTGTGGGTACATCCATTTACATCCGCACCCCACCCGCGCCATGTAAGCCTATAAGGCCAAGGTACCCCTGTCCTCATTATCTCGGCAGCCCTGTACATTGTTGCCTATGGTGCAGTTTGTTTTTTTTTTTTTTTTTTTTTAAAATTAGGTTAAAAACGCGTGTTTTTTTGTTTTTTGATTTTCAAATTTATTGACATTTGCTTATTTACTAAGCTTATACCACAATAACCACAATCATAATTTGTGTAGTTTGTGGTCTATGAAGTGCAAGTATGATGAAGTTTGGTGCTATTATAGTGTTGATCTGTTGGTAAGTCCTTCGCAATTACATCCTGCAAGTGTTTTGTTATTGGCTTATTGGAAACTGATGCATTCCGTTATACAATGGTCTATTAATGATTGAGGATTTTATTGCATTGTTTGGCCCGGGATGTCAAATCCGTTTTGCACTAATCTGTTAATACAAGGTTGGGACCAGATTTTTTTGATGACCAAATAAACTTAATTGGTTTAGTGTGCAGCGATATAAGAATGCAGTATTTCTCCAATGCTGTGATAAGAATGTATTTTTTCAGTGTCAAAAGTAAGTTATGTATAGATAAGGATGAGAAACACACCGTTATTAAAATAATGTGTTTTGATAAGGTCTGGTGAGCCTGTTAGACTCCGACTAGGCGAGCCGCTAGGTCGGAGACTACAGCACGCCATACCTTATCAAAAGCTCCATTATTTTTCATAACGGTATGTTTTAAATTCTTTCTCTTATATATACGTCGTGACAAGAACGAATATTATATAATTATTGAGTGAAATGGATTTATATGTAATTTTTTTTTAAAATATCTTGAAGCAAGCGTTAGGTTTTTTCTTAATTACAAACACCAATTGTGCTGTATGTTCACTTGTGTCAGGAGTCTTACACCAATGTCTATAGTCGATAATAGGTTTACTCTTCTGGAGAGATAATCTTAATGTGGAGGAAAGCCTGATCTGAGTTAGAAATGGCCCCATTCTGTTTAGAAGAATTTTGTTATCCTATTGACTGTTCAGCCATGTGGTAATTTTATTTAAGTAGTCAGGTTTTGGATATTTAAGTAGATACTGTTCAAATAACCTTTTACACGTATATCTGACCCCGGATGTCCCTGACACCACGAATTTAAATACTTGATCAGAGTTATTCAGGTGACTACCGAATTTTGACCGCAGGTAAATGCTTAAGAAGTCTTAGCTAAGAAGATGTCCTATCTTAGGCAATTCCGAAATAGGCTATGTCTTACGGATATCATTAGCACTCGATTGCGTTATATAAAGAAAACAAAGGCAGACATTCCCTTCTCTTTTGCATACGCTTCTCCCTCATTTTGATTTTTAAATCCCGGATTCAGTGATCTGGCGCCATGGGTAGCAATTGTTAACATTTTAAAGTAAAAGCAACATGTTTAAATTGTCTTTTTGAAGATTTCCATGACTTTGAATCGCTGGCTTGGCTGATTCGTTGACTATATACATGTATTAGCTAAACAGAAGATGGTAATCCGACAATCACAATAAGCTTTTGTATTGAGTCAACTGAGGATTTCCAAGACTTTGAATCACTATCTTGGCTGATTCGTTATCGATATACTTAAGTATTATCTAACCAGCAGATGGTAATCCGACAATCACAATAAGCTTTTGTATTGAGTCACCTGTTCTTTCATCGTTGTTTATTTCAACAATGAAGAAGCAAAATGTTTCGATTGTCCCTTTAAAATTGTGAAGAAGAAATTTGCATAACTTACAATCACTACTTTGGCTGGATCATAATCGACAGATAAGCTAACAAGTAGATGGCAATCTGTTCACAATTAGCTTTTATATTGAGTTCTTTCACTATTGTATATTTCTTTCATTTGTACCACCTGAGGCCGAGGTGTTTCTAGAATTTTCCTTTGTTCAATTGTCCTTTTTTTGTTTAACTATGAATATTCATCAGACCGTTATTTTTCTCCGGAAGTGTCCAGAGACCACTTTCGGAAAAAATAACGGTGTGATGAATATTCATAGGTTTAAATAACGGTCTCTGACCGCTTTCGTAACTATAATGGACAGTTGAACAAAAGAAACACAATTGATAATGATGAAAAGGAAAAGGGCTAGACGTATATGTTCAAATAACGTTTCATGAAATAACTGGTGTTTTCATCCTGATACTTCAATTGAAACATCCATCTATCTTAGATGTAAAATAATGTATTTTAGGTCAACATTTATTTACTAGCTACATTACTCTATTGTATGAGTGCCTGTGGCCATTAAAATAATTCCTCACGGTGAATGGACAGACCTAAAACTCTTAATGAGGTCTCACTTATTTTGAAATCTACTATAAATTACCTTCATTCTATTATCCTTACTAGCGGGAGGCCCGCGCTTCGCGCGGGCTCCCGCTAGTTGAGTGAACGGGAGCGATCACTGAAAGAGAAAAGATCACTGAAACTGAAGCGATCACTGAAACAGAAATGATCACTGAAACAGAAAAAAAAAAAAAAAAAAAATAACGGTGTGATGAATATTCATAGGTTTAAATAACGGTCTCTGACCGCTTTCGTAACTATAATGGACAGTTGAACAAAAGAAACACAATTGATAATGATGAAAAGGAAAAGGGCTAGACGTATATGTTCAAATAACGTTTCATGAAATAACTGGTGTTTTCATCCTGATACTTCAATTGAAACATCCATCTATCTTAGATGTAAAATAATGTATTTTAGGTCAACATTTATTTACTAGCTACATTACTCTATATTGTATGAGTGTCATAAACTTTTTTACCTGTGGCCATTAAAATAATTCCTCACGGTGAATGGACAGACCTAAAACTCTTAATGAGGTCTCACTTATTTTGAAATCTACTATAAATTACCTTCATTCTATTATCCTTATTGTTTGGGTTGAGAGCCTACTTGCTTTGTTATGCATGTCAATAATAACATAGCAGCTAAATATTGTATCTACAAGTTCCTATTTCTCTTTGATTTTTTTTTTTTTTTTATGAATTTGAGCATTCAAAAATTACTCTAGTGGTGCATTTGGACTATTTAATATAAAGTTTATCTGATTTAGCTAAGTTTAACAACACTAAGAAGATTGAGGCATGTAAACAAATGATAATTGCTGGGCGGACAGGTTAGAAGTAAAGTGACATCTATTACATACCGGATACACAAAATATCACAGCAAAATGCTTGTGTAGTGTCTGTTGCCAATCTTTATAATTTTGTAGTGAATGTTAAAGGTGCATTTTGTGATTTCAGCACCTTCTGTTTTATTCATTGATCACTAGATATCCTTAAAGGGATTAGCAGCGATTTGCTAATCCGAAACATCGAAAAAATCAAAATTCATATTTTTATATTTTTGTTACTGGCATGGATATGCAAACATAACTTGCAAGTGGTTGGCTTGAAATCCGCGTATTAAAGACAAGGCAGTACTTTTTATCTGATTCTGTAATTTCTATACGTGCGTATATCAAAATTCCGACTTGAGATCAAAAAAGCCTTTCCCGGTGAATATCACAGATTTTCAGCGTGATATTGTGCACCATGATCAATACAGTTTGACCTGAAACACAAACATTATTGATCTTTGTTTATTCTGTACTGGTGTAAACCACAATCAGCTGTTTAGTGCAGATTTTGAGACGTCGTAGCTGTATGTCTATTTGCGGGAGATGGTATGACAAATTTCCTCAAATACTTCATTTTTTTCACTGTTTGGTGGTTTTTGTCTCGCCTGAACTTTGTTCGGCAGAGACTTAGTAATCACTTTTCTGCAATTCTGTCTGTCTGTCCGTCTGTCTGTCCGTCTCTCTGTCTGTCCGTCTGTGTAAACTGCTTGTGTATGATTTTTCCAGAGTTCTGTAAGGGCTACGGTGATGTAACTTGGTGGAAAGAAGCGGGTCGATGAGTTCTCGACCTGATTAGATTTTGGGCGTAAAATATGCTAATTAAGTATCTAATTTGCATAATTTACAACAATTTTCCCCTAAGGCTTGTGTACAAGTTTTCTGGAGTTCCGTATGGCATATAATATGTAACCTGGTGGAAGGAAGCGGGCTGAGGAGTTCTCGACCTGATTAGATTTTGGGTGTATTTCGGGCAAATTAAATATGCAAATGAGCTAATTAATATGCAAAAATCAGCGTAATCGCTATAATTTTGAAATGGTACATCGGATATGCAAAATTCCTTTGTTGCATGAAAACCTATCATGATGCGCATCTTTCTTGCAATTTGAAAGTGCGAGATATATGTGGCTTAGGTATGCAAATGAGCTAATTAAATATGCATAATTACTGTATCTCTGAAACGGTACATCGGATGGGCAAAATTCCATCGCAACATGAAAGAATACTATGCCATGCCTCTTTTGGGTGAATCATAATTGGGTCAAAGTGTATGTGGGCCGATTAAAGGGGCATTTTTTGATACAATTGATCTAATTAAATATGCGTAATTGCTGTATCGCTGAAATGGTACATTGGATATGCAAAATTCCTTCGCTACATGTGATTACTATGCCGTACATCTTTTGTGTGAATCATAATTGCAGTCAAAGTGCATGTAGGCCGATTAAAGGGGCATTTTTTGATACAATTGATCTAATTAAATATGCGTAATTGCAATATTGCTGTAATGGTACATTTGCTATGCAAAATTCCTTGGCTACATGAAACTACTGTGCCATACATCTTATGTGTGAATCATAATTCTGGTCAAAATGCATGTGGGCCACTGAAAGGGGCATTCTTTGATTATTTTAAAATTGCAACTAATGTCAAATGCTTGGTCCATTTCAGCCAAATTTGCTTTATTTGGCAGTATATGGCTGTGTGTGATTTGGTGGTGTACAAAACAAAACTTATCAAAGCAAAAACGGGGGGAGTATACCACAACAAAGCAACAAAGGTTTTAACATCAATAGATATTAGATACAGCTAAGCTAGATATCTAATGCCCATGTTTTCATTTAAATGGTTTTTCTAGTTCTGGTTGTTGCACGTGGGTCAGTCTTTTGCGTTGCCAGCCTGTTTACATTTCTTGGAAAATGTGAAAATACATAAAATTGGGCGTTTTACCGCTTTCCAGACCCTGTATGGGACTCAAATTTAAAATGTGGTCACATGAAATTTTCAAAAAGAGTGTTGCCAAATTGAGTAAATTTTCATATTGTTACTAAATTTAGGTAATTTTAAGGGATTTTTGCATGACTTTTCATGATTAATATCTCCACAATGGAAAATGTTGTGACCCCTGGGGTGGTGTCAAATGATGTGGGTCAGTCTTTTGGGTTGCCAGCCTGTTTACATTTCTTGGAAAATGTGAAAAGACAAAATTGGATGTTTTACCGCTTTCCAGACCCCGTATGGGACTCAAATTTAAAATGTGGTCACATGATATTTTCAAAAATAGTGTTGCCAAATTGAGTAAAATTTCATATTTTTTACTAAATTTTAGTGGATTTTAAGGGATTTTTGTTTAACTTTTCATGATTAATATCTCCACAATGGAAAATGTTGTGACCCCTGGGGTGGTGTCAAATGAAAGAGCAGGAAATAAAGAATACTATAAATGCAAACCCGGTGGTGCTACTCCTAAACATCTCTTGGTTATGCTTATGTTGGGGACATTTCAAGATTAATATCTCCACAACGGAAAATGTTGTGACCCCTAGGGTGGTGTCAAATGAAAGAGTGAGAGGTATAGAATACTATAAAAATGCAAACCTGGGGGTGCTACTCCTAAACATCTTAGTAAATGCTCTTGTTGAGGACTTCTCAAGATTAATATCTCCACAATGGAAAATGTTGTGACCCCTAGGGTGGTGTCAAATGAAAGAGTGGGAAGTAAAACTAGTTGAGAAATTGGAGTTTATCTGCTTGCACAAGTTTTTGGGGATACCCTGGACTCGCACAGTTGCACTCTGGTGTGCTGCTTTTTGTCTTACAGTTATGCGCGAAAGCAGGCGAGACTTGTGGTTCGAGAACCGCCTTGTTTTTCTATATTAAAGCAGTTATCAGGCGGTTGCGGCCAAGCCTCATTCAATAGAGCAACTCACCAAAAATGTCAAAAGAAACTACAGCAATACGGAGTGCAAACCACAAACCAATTTGGGTGTTTTGATGTGGGGCTGTCATGGGTGTTCCCATGACCCACATACGACCTCGTCCTCGTTCGTTATTAATACAAAAAATTCAGAAATAACCCTTCCAGTGGAGTTGATTCTTCAGCTCCAACGGTTTTGGAATAAGAAAATAAATTCCTTGACAACATTAAAAAAATTCAGAATTTTTCGTCAAGATTTCACTTTTACGTGTTAAACCAATGGCGACGTCTGAAATTGGGATTTCTTGGCCGCCCTCCCCTGGCAGTTATATGGAATTTTACACACTTATCCCTGATTTATAAGTTAAAAACTTGCATTTCCACAGTTTTTTTCGATTCTCTCGCATTATCTTGTGGTTTTGGGTGTTATGAGAAGTTGCTCGTTTACCATGGTCCCATTAGGTACTTGCTGTTTGTATTCGTCTGTGAAAGAAACTATCAGTGATTTGCTAAATCAGCAAATCAGAAAAAAAATCATCAAAAATCAGATTTTGGCATGTATTGCACAAGTAAGGTATTCCCTAACCATTCACCTGCAAATGATGAAGGCCAGAAGCAACCTAATAAGGGACAGAATCGGATATTTAGTCATTTCTGTCCGACGGAACACTTACTACAACCACGGGTTAATTGAATGAGAGAATCTATCTGGGACACCTGCGTTTCTTTCAGGATTCTGTCAATTCTACAGTGGAAAAGGGTGACTTAATGGAATTCTACCGACTTATCCTTCACTTTGAAGCTAATCCTACGATTTTCAAATATTTTTTCCAAATCACTGATAGTGTCTTTAACGGATGAGAAAATAAAAATTGCAAATTTTTACCGATCGCCGAATTTGCAGTAACGATTGGGCACCAGGATACTAAGGCTAATGGTTCAGATGATATAAAAATCTCAACATCTTTTAGGTAAGTCGAGGGACAAGGCTGTGGATCACGAAATTCCCCTTAGAACAGGATATTGGGGTGTGTTTTTCATTGGGGTAATAACTTTGCTCAACCAAAGCAAATTGCTTTGAGGCCCATCCTATTGGACAGAACCCCGGCCATAGGAAAAAAAAAAAAAAAAAAAACCCGGGGGGGGGGGGGTGTTTTGAACCAATCCCACAATGCATTGCAATGTTCCTATACTGTACTGTACTAAACACATGTCAGTACTTAGGGATAAAAACTATTCCAAAAGTTTAAGAACCAGCGGACATTTGCATGATCATGCTAAAACATTCCTTAAGTACTAATGCTTTGTGGGCAAAATGATGCTTTAACGTCAGGGTTTTTTTATAAGAATAAGGATTTTGGTGGGATCACATGACCCCTGTTGAGGTGTGAATTGAAATTTCCCAAACCCAGAGCATTGTGGGATTGACTCTTGACTCATTATAATGTTGTAAAACAAAGATTCGGGGGGAGTAGGGCAAGTAAATTGTAGCCCCCTGCAAGGCAGCCTGGTGTTTCATGCCCATGTAATAGTCAAGACTAACATTTGTAATGTTTCATGATATGTTCACTTCATTATTGTTGAGTAAATTCTTAGATGATATAAATGGGTGTCTGTTTTGTGCTTTTCATCAAATCCCATACCACCTGGTGGTACTCATGTTTGTTATATGCTCTTGATAACTCCCAAGTCACAATCAGAGAAAATCATTTGTTGAGGATGTACTTCTACTGTCAAGACTCGATTTTTTTTAATACTTTGTGCTTTACGTACAGCAGAAATCTCCATGACCAGACACAATGTCGTGAATTTGAATCGTAGACAAACCACCATACTGTTACAATGGAGGAGCCGTTGTCTAATAGACTGGCAATGTCGGGGCAGGTTTTATCCCAGGATTGTCCACCAATGGATGCCCCTTCAATCCAAACAGCAATTCACGTGCCAACTGAAAACATGAAAGGTGGCTATATTATTGATTGCCTGGCGATAATGATCAAAATGGTGCGACGGCGATCACGGCGACAAGGCAATGATGCCGGTGGAGGAAATAATGGCGATGAAGGAACTCTAATGCATCTGAAATCAGGGGCGGTGAAACCATGCTGGAAAGAATCCTGCCATTCCCCTGTTGATATTACTTTTTTGTCAAATTCTTTATGAATCATAGATTAGGTAAGTGTGAAATGCAGACCAAGAGCAGAGTGTACTTCTGGACATCTTATTTTTTGGTCGGTATGTATAGTGATGCGTGCTGGTACAGGAATCGTGAAACCTCTTGGAGTCTTGGCTATACTGTCTTACCTTTAAATTTTCCTTGAAAGCCATCCAATCCCCCACAAAATCAACATAACACCGAAAAATCAAAGTGTTCTGGCAATCTTGTCGGTACTTGTTAAGTATGTTATCCAGCACATAAAAATTTGTCTCCATAATCCCCTCTTTTTGACAAATGCTGCACAAACGCCAGGTGTCTATTGGAAACAATGCGGGTATATAAATATGTAATTCTATTATTTTAACTATAAGAATTTTTTCCATGCATTAGGGGTAGTGGTGGTGCCAAGGTGGGACCTGGGAGAAATGCTCTTCCCCAATTGAGTCCCTCCCCAGGGAAAATAACTTCGACCAAAAAAAATGCATCACATAATGCCAAAATAATTAACTTTTCAGTTTGCAGACAAAAATACCTGATTTTTGCAGAAATGGTCAGAATTTTTCACCCAGACAGTCTCTATTTTTTTTCTAAATTACCAGCCGTGTGCGTAGCACGGCTGGTTAGTGTATTTGGCATGTTCTTCTTCTTTTTTTCTGGCAACACGTCCATCGCTTAAAGCTTACATGCTTCTAGTGCTAAACGTTGGGCCAATTTAAGCCAACTTCAATTAGAGGACACTGACCCAGCCCTCAAATAGGTGTACAACAATTGGTTTCAAGTGAATTTTGAATAGAACTTAAATTTTTGGTGCAAAATCTAGAAAATCACCCTCTCCGCAATTCAAGAGCTATAAGCACCAAAATGGGTCATAACGACCCCTGAATCATGCTTTATATTGGGTGGTACACAGATGTGTTTTCAAGGTCACCTGGGCAGAGATAGGGGGCATTTTGTGCAAAATCGGGTAGGGGGTGTTTGGTTTTCGCTCGCTTCAACCCCCTCGCTCGCCCTGTCTTACGCCAGTATGACTGCCCCTCACCTTGGGTCTGCAAGAGCCAGAATTTCTTTAGCTGGTAAAGCCTTACATTCATTTCGAGGAAAAGGTTAAATCTACTTAGATGAGGATTAACAATCGATATAGGAGATATTAGGAATTGGTTTCTAACGTACCGTATGTAAGGTGACAACTCTGCTTCACCTATAGTATAGTCCTGTACTTTATTGTAGGGGGATTTATATTTTAATTGCAGCGCTCCCTTTCATTACTTCCGGTCAAGTTGCCCTTGGGTTGTTTGAAATCGCATTTAAAGGATTATTGTCTGGAGAGTCCGGCAAATCACATGAAAAAACAAAATAAAATATTTTTGACCGATTGATGAATGCAAAAAAAATCGTATTGCAGGTGCGGTTTACATTTCCCGGGGAAGGTTTCAATTTTTAGGGGACTATGATGGCGGTTCTAGTTTTTCCTTAGTCAAGAAAATGCGAAATAAAACAAAAAGAATATCCAAAAAGGGGGTGTTTTGTTAGCGTGGCATGGTTATTTAGAAACACTCTTTATTAATTGTAAAAAAAAATGAGAAAATGAAAAAGACAAAGACGGGACATAGTTTCTGATTGGTTAGATTGTGCTACTGTACTGTTGAAGGGTCAAAGTCAAACTTTCAAAATGCTCGATGAGCTGAAACTTTTGCTGAAATGATCCTTATGACATCCTAAACATGTTGAAATATTTTCGAGATCAAAGGTCATTAAGAGGTCAAAGGTCATTTTTTTTCAAAATCCTCCGATTGAGCTGAAATTTAACTGAAATGATCCTTATGACATCCTAAACATGTTGAAATATTTTCGAGATCAAAGGTCATTAAGAGGTCAAAGGTCATTTTTTTTCAAAATCCTCCGATTGAGCTGAAATTTAACTGAAATGATCTTATGACATCCTAAACATGTTGAAATATTTTCGAGATCAAAGGTCATTAAGAGGTCAAAGGTCATTTTTTTTCAAAATCCTCCGATTGAGCTGAAATTTAACTGAAATGATCCTTATGACATCCTAAACATGTTGAAATATTTTCGAGACAAAGGTCATTAAGAGGGTCAAATGGTCATTTTCTTTCAAAATCTGCGATTGAGCTGAAATTTAACTGAAAATGATCTTATGCATGTAATAATGTTGAGTTGGAAAATATTTTTGAGAACAAAGGTTATTAGGAGGTCAAGGTAAATTTCAACATGTACTAATGGCGAAATTTGAAATGAAATGATCCTATGACAATCCAAATATGTTTAAATATTTTCGAGATCGAAGGTCGTTTAGGGTCAAAGATCCTACCTCGACTGCTGTGCTCCTCAGCTCTGTCTCCAGATCCAGAATGCGTGGGTTTCGAAGAAGATAGGCTAGTTTTCGAAGCAGGTAGGTTCGAAGCGGGGTTAGTTTAGGCTGGGTTTTGAAGCTATCCGGGAGGGTTTCGTGGTCTTTGAACCACAGCTATATCTAGTTCTCTTGTTTTCTGGAATTTCTTTGTCCCCCAAGTCTTTTTCTTCCTTGAAATTCTCTTTGCACCTGAATTGAAATTTTTCCCTTGAAATTCTTGTTTTTCTCCCCCTTCTCTTATCACGGACAGCTTACACACTCACCACAATTGTTTTTCACCCTCCCCAAAATTGTCTTTTCCCCCCTGAAGTGCCCCTCTGCCCTCATAGTGAAATTTCTTTACAAATTAAATGGGACCATACTCTATATATATCTGCACAAAATTGTTCCTGACTTTCAAGTATACTCTGTTCGTTTTCAAGTTTGGGGGTGATATCACTGCGCGAGTAGGTTTTGCCCCCAAGAAACGCACGCGTCGACCTTGGAATTGCAGCATTTACGCACGCGAACAAAGGCGGCGCAATCCAAACGCTAGAGCAAATGCAAAGTCGCATCATGACGTCACCCCCTCGAGACCGAACAAAGTATAGTGATTATATTTATGTTGTATTACAGGTGTTGTGGTTATCATAGGTCTGATAGGTACATTCATTCATCACAATAGCAGCTTGAAAAGACAAGTTATACTAAGAGTAAGTATAAGCAGAATCTTTTCAAGATTCATTTTAATTGCATGTAGGACAGATAAGCTGGTATGACAGTTGCCTACCAGCCTACCAGGTCTCCTGAACCTGGACCCTACCATCCGATCTTTCCCTATTTAAACATTAAAAAATATTTTCCAGTAGCACATTTACAGTAGCTTAATGGCATACACCTTCTCACTGCAGAAAACATTTGGTTTAAGGCTCTTCACAATGAATTTTTAGTTTCCTGTTGCCGCCCGCCCGTAAATGCCAAGAATCCCAAAATAATTCATTATTTTTCATGAATTCATTATTTGTGTTTTCCTTAAGAGTCAAGATTTTTTCCAAGTATTCTGAGATTTTTCTTACACAAATACCTTACTATAAGCAAGTTTCATTCAGAAATTTGCTTTAAAAAAAATGCTTTTCCGACAGCACTTTTCACCCGACATTTTATTAAAAGTCGGAAGTTTGGAGAGTCGGGCAGTAAACCACAAAAACTTGAACACAACATGGGTGGTCTTTTCAAGTAGTGCAAGTCAATTAGGAGCATTGTTGTAATGTTAAGGTACATATTATAAATTGCTGATCAAGTTTCAAACATGTATATTTTCAAAGATCAGGGATGCATGGTTGAGAGAGTTCGGGAAATATGGAGAGATGGTGGGGGAGGGGAGGGGAGCATTTTTGGTGATTTCTGGATGGTTCCCGGTGTTTTGGCTACTTTGTGTTTCAGTAGTTGATGAGCATTTCCTGCACCCAAAATCGGCTATTTTGGTAGTCAAAATAACAAATTGTCAAAATAACAATTTTTACACAAAAGTGGACACTTCGGATGGTTCCCCGATGGTTTCATGGCGGTTCCAGGGGTTTTGGGTTCCTCTGTATTTCAATGGCTATTAAGTATTGCCGGAACCCCAAATCGGCTGTTGGTCCAATTATCAAAATTATTTTGAAATAAAAGTAAACACTTTGGGTTGGTTCCCAGATTGTTTCTGGATGGTTCCCAGTGTTTTCTTCTCCTTTGTGTATCAATGGTTGTTGAGCAAATTGTGTGGAACACAAATTGGCTATTTTGGTTCAAGATGGTCAAAGTAGTGATTTTCAAGAAAAGTGGATACTTTTTGGATGGTTCCTGGATAGTTTCTGGATGGTTCCCAGTGTTTTCGGGTCCTTTGTGTTTCAATGGTTGATGAGAATGCCTTGAAACCAATTCGGTTGTTTTGGTTCAAAATAGTCAAAATAATGATTTTTAAAGAAAAGTGGACACTTTCGATGGTCCCAGATGGTTACTGGATGGTTCCTGGTGTTTTTGGCTCCTTTGTGTATCAATGGTTGTTGAGCAATTGCCTGAAACTCAAATTGGCCATTTCTGTCGCAAATGGTCAAAATTATGATTTCTTAAATTAAAATTACACACTTTGGATGTTTCCTTAATGGTTCACAGTGTTTTAGCTCCTTTGTGTGTCAATGGTTGATGAAAATTATCTGGATCCCGATCCAACAGTTTTGGTTCAAAATGGTCAAAATAATAATTTTTTAAAGCAAAGTTGTCACTTTGGATGGTCCCAGAATTTTTCTGGATGTTTCTGGTGTTTTGACTCCTTTGTGTATCAACACAAAACCAAATTAGCAAAACAAATTGCCCATTTCCATCCAAAATTGTCAAAAGTTCAAAAGTGGACACTTTGGATGGTTCTTGGACGGTTTTTGGATGGTTCCCGGTGTTTTGGCTCTTTTGTGTTTCAATGGTTGATGAGCACTGTCAGTAGGGACTTTGTGTTACACATGATGGGTGCCCATTTTACACAATTTTTTTAACATGAGGACCTTTAGTTCCCAGAAAGGATTTTATTTCTCTCTGGCCTGTATGGTAAGTTGGTTTCTTGTAATTCATTAATTTGACATCTAAAATGTAAAGGTCGATAACTGAAACAATAAAAAATACAGATGACTAATTTTTTAATTTGGTCATCCGCAGGATGACTAAAATTTTTGGCGGATTACCAAAATTTCTACCTAGGTAATCCGGCGGATTACCACATTATTTTTCTTATTTCTAACGCTGGTTAGAAACCAATAGTTACTTTGGTCTGTGGTGTAGTTTTCCAATATTTTTTTTATTTTATTTTTACCAAGTTGGTAAGAGTGACCATTGAAATAAAAACTTACCGTGAAGCAGAGAAATGATTGAGTATGTCGATTTCAATTGTGATGACTCTTTCCCAGTAAATACGCAACTTGTGATGAAGAAAGCTTCAGTAGACCAGGATGAAAATTGCATTCAGAAGCATCTGGTATGCTGACACATGGAGTTAATTTAAACCCTTTACACCTTTCAATTACTTATTCACTCAAATCAAAACTTTATCAATGTTATATGCTTTCTAAAACAGGAAAGAGATTGAGTGAGTGGTAGCCTACTTGCTAGGTAGTTTCTGTATCGTGTGTGTTAAAAATCTATGTGATATGCATTGGAAGTGGAAATTTGTATCGCGTGTTTTGAACCTGAAAAAAATAATGAATAATGAAAAGTGACCGCCCCCAATATTTTTAACCTGCAACAGGAAACTAAAAATGCATTGTGAAGGGCCTAATGGAGCAAAGAGTCTGTGCTATAATTTTAAAGGGCAAAGACTTATCACAAAATCCTAGCCCCCGGTCCTAGCCTATCTCTGGTTGAATATATTGCTGGCTAGCTTGCACTAAAGCTGTTTTCTCCTAGGCTAGTTTACAAGGGGGATGTACAATCTTTGAACAAATTCCCAATTTTCAAAAGATACTTGAGTTTCTTGCCTGCTACAGCCTCTCCAGCTCACAATTTGTTCTAGGCAAAGAATCTAGTCGTCAACTAGCCCTTTACAGCTCAAGCCAGATGCAAATTTTGCAGCTTATTGAATTTGGCAAAGTCCATTCTGTGCAGTGTAGCTACAACAATGGGCAGGCCAAAAGATGTTCCATTGACTGTTGTGCTGTACCACCCACAAAATTAGTATTCTAATCTACCTCCAGATTGTCCCTTTGCAAGGAAACCTTAAATTGGAGTGTTTGTGTGTACATGCATTTATCATACCATCAAGTAGATCCCTTGGTTTTCATTGGATAATCGCCGGAATTTACTGACTAGATAAC